>JAJEJO010046205.1:0-12289 GCA_020662805.1 Glaucomys volans | reverse complement strand
GGGTATTTCTTGCCCCTCACTCCCTGGCAGCCAAACTGTGTATCTGTGGTTGTGCTCGGGAAGGAGTTTCCCGTTTCTCCCCTGCAATAGTAGCACCCTATTTTGTGTTGGCATAGGATCCTGGCCCTTAGCCCAGTCATAGGGTGTTTGCTTTTTCTCCTCCAGCAGCAAATGATCTGTGTTTGTCCTGAGGTTGAGACAGTTTCCTACATTCTACCAAGGGTGGATGAATTTTGTTTCTATTTCTCTCCGGAAGCTATTAGGTATTTGCCTGTATTCTAGGGAAGAAATCACACCTCTTTCTCTGTGGCTTCATGCTTATAGAGGTGTCTAGGAAAGTGAGTTGAGCTTAAACCCGTTCTTAAGCATCAATTACCCTTTGAACCCCTTTCCTTCCAAGGGATCTCCTTCAGTCTCCCGCCCTGACCTGATCTTACCTGTGAGAGGCCTATGGGTAAGAAATTGCAAGGAGATGTGAATTCCCCTATTCCAAACTGACACCCAATTCTACACATGGCTTTTAAGATTTTAGTACAGTTTCAACTGATTTCTTCCTACCTACATCACACACATAGCCCCCCACCTCTTGCTTTACATAGGATGAAACAGTAGATGTGTCCCATCTCAGAAAGGCTTTCCCTTCTTTGTAATTTAATCATCTTCTGACCTTGGCCCTCAAGTTGGCTCAACAAAAGTTACAATTTTAAAAATTATCTGGATTTCCCCCATTGTTTATAGAAGGAGTGATAGCTCCAAGGTGCGAATGCTGACCATTGTCTTGTGTGTGTGTGTGTGTGTGTGTGTGTATTCTTTTTTTTCACCTTTATTTTATTTATTTATTTTTATGTGGTGCTGAGGATCCAACCCATTGTCTTACATGTGCTACCACTGAGCCACAACCCCAGCCCTGGCCATTGTCTTAAAGTTCTAGTCTCAGAAGTGGCTCACCACATTTCCACTCAGAGCCAGTGAGAAGAGACCAGTCACCTCGTCATGCTTACCTGCCAAGGATACTGAGAATGTAGTTTTTTCATGTGCCCAAAAGAAGGGATTGTAATAAATAACCATCTCTATACAAATGAAATCTAAAATAATATTGGACTCAGAGCAATTGAAAATCACTGTAAAATAGTGAGGTTTACTGGTCCCATCTGACATGTTAGCCTTGAGATGGGAAAACATCTAAAGGAGGAGAGACCTTGGACTGTCTCTTCATATGTGTCCCATGAACATTTGAGAGAGAGAGATGCTGGGGGGAGGCAGTGAAGTCCATGCACAACTGAACTCCAACTTTGTTGGGGTCGTTTGGAAAATTGGGCCTTGTGGTAGGCACAGTGTCTTTGAAGCCCACAGGTTCTCAATTATCACTTTGTGTATTCATCTGCTTTGCAGTTTTCTAAAGAATACCAAAGCTTGGGATTCACTAGATATTTTGAAGAAAGGCTTTCTGGATGATTCTGATATACAATATATACTTTGAGCACCTCTGGGTTGGCCTGTGGCTGAAACAGAAGCAAGATGGTGAGTTCTCTTGGGCACCTTCCTAGGCTAATCCCTGAACTTACACTCCACTCCACCCATACACTGGTGCCCTCGGTCTGCAGGCTTTTGGTCTTCTTTCTTCAAGAAAAATGGCTAGGAGCCTGTGAAAGATTGAACATCACTTTATCCCTCTTTGGCCTGCACCACCTTTAAACCCTCAGTCTGAGAGCCCTTCAGTGACTCTAGTTAACTTGTGCACTGCACCCCAGGTGAAAGATAGTTTCTGGTCTGTGGAGATGTGAATCTTGAGCTTAAGACATCTAAATTTCCCCAGAAACTGTTTGCACAGTTTGCAATGATCAGGAAGGATGCCCAGGGCACAATATAGTAGCTAGTCTATCTGGGATGCCTGAGGAGGCTTCGCAGAGGAGGTGATGTTGGGGCTTCAGTTAAAGGATGAGTGAGGAGTTAAGGTCACCAGAGAGGAGAGAAGTGGGGAGAAAAACACAGACCCATAAAACACCCTTCTGGGAGGTAAATGGATGATATTGGAGACTGTCATGCTAAGTGAGATTAGCCAATCCCCAAAACCCAAAGGTT
Organism: Glaucomys volans; assembly: GCA_020662805.1. Classification (NCBI taxonomy): domain Eukaryota; kingdom Metazoa; phylum Chordata; class Mammalia; order Rodentia; family Sciuridae; genus Glaucomys; species Glaucomys volans. The sequence continues at coordinate 10,207 of JAJEJO010046205.1, read as the reverse complement.
GAATGATGTCTCTGATAAGTGAATGATGATGCATAATGCCAGGTGGAAGGAAGGCAAGAATGGAGGAAGGATAGATAGCATAGAGGGAAGGGATGGGTGGGGTCGCGTGGGGGGGTAATAATAATAACAGAATGAGACAGACATCATTGCCCTGTGTACATGTATGAATGCACAGATGGTGTGACTCTACTTTGTGTACAACCAGAGAAATAATAGCTGTACTCCATTTGTGTACAATGAATCAAATAAATAAATTTAAAAAAAAAAAGCCCTGCTGGGTTCTTGTGGTCCAAGCTTAGCTGACATGGAGCAGATGGGAAGGCATATAAGACATCTAATTTAGTTCTAGGAAGAACTGGGTATAATTTTTTTGATACAGAATGTGTTTATCAGATTTCTTTGAGGAGAAGGCTGTGAACAGATTCAAGGTATGGCCTTCTTGTATTTTGGGGTTCTTCCACAATTGACCCTGAGAGGAGGACTTGAGCAGGTGGTTCTCATGTGGCAACTCAAGCTGAAGGGGTGGATCCTTTCTTGGTATCCATGCTATCCTCATGCAGAAAGAAGACTCTATAGAAGCAGAGATGGAGAAAGAGATGAATTGAGAAGTGCAGTGAAAGCCTCTGATTTGATATGGCCTAGGTTATGCATACTTACATTCCATTGACCAAAGCCAGTTTCATGCCCAAATCTATATTAGTTAATTTTTCATTACTATAAAGAAAAGAAAAGAGATTTATTTTGGCTCAAGGTTCTTGAACCTTGGTTGAAGGCCTATATCTACTGATGGCTTCTTTCCGGCAGAATCCAATTACTTCACCAAAGGCACACCTCTGAACATTGCTGAATTGGGGACCAAGCCTTCCACACATGAGCCTCTGAGGGACATTCCAGATCCAAACCATAACACAAAGAAAGAGAAAAGGAGTGCACTGGTGTGCATTCTGATCTCTCTCCCTTTATGAAGCCTGCAGGATTCAATCATGGGGACTCCACTCTGATGACTTCATCTAATCCTAATTACTTCACACAGGCCCTGCCTCTGAATGCCATAGTTGAATTGAGTTTCCATCTCCTTAATACCTCACAATGGGGATTAAATTTTAATACTCCTTCAACCCCTGGGGGACACACTCAAACCATACCAAAACCATGGCAAGACCAAGGCTACAGGTATAGTAGAAGAACAATCCACCTACACCCAAGACCATGGCAAAGGTGGGAATAGTGGTAGAATGTATTGAGCTCACATGCTGGGCTCTTGGTTGATGTTCAGGTTGTTAGGCGAGTTTAACTCAGCAAATCCATCAGCATATTAAGAGTCAAGAGCAGTTCTTTAGACAATGTGGAGATAAAATGTGAATGGATAAAGTAGTGATATCCTCTCATCCCTATCTTTTGCTTGCATCTCATTGACTTGAGGCCACCTTGGCATTATATAGGTGCACACTGTCCCTCACCCTCAGGATTAGAAGATATATCTCTCAATAACATAGGGGTTTCGCTTGAACAGAGAGTGACCTCAGAAGATAAGCAATTGTGGTAACTCATCCCAGAAAAGACAGAATAAGCTCAACCATTTTAAACCCCAGTGTCCAGTTTTGGCATCCTGCCTCCAGGATTGCTTGGCACCTGGCCATCATCCCAGCAAACAGAAAGGTAAGCTGTGTCTGAGCAGAGCCTTTGTCCTGAACCATCTCCACGAAGTGACAGCTCCTAAAGCAAGATGTACCTTGAGTATATTACTGGTTTACTGCCCTTGCAGACAATGGTTAAACTTGCCACAAACATATAAGCTAAAACCTTCACTCTTAGGCTCTTTGATATTAAACTTTGGGGTCTTGATTCCCTGCTTGACTGAGGTTGGAACAACCCTGGAAATATTTCCTAACAGAAATCTAACCTCAGTAAGATTTAGGGAACTTTCAAGACATCTGTGCATTGGCAAAGGAACTGAGTTTTCACAAGAGAATGCTACCCAGCTCTTAGCTCTTCTGCTCCTGCAAACTGATGTCCCACATCTTCACAGAGAACTCATCCTCAAAGCCTCTGCAGGAGATTCTTCAGAAAACTTGGACTGGAACCACCATTTGACTCAACTATCCCACTTCTCAGTTTATACCCAAAGGACTTAAAATCAGCATACTGCAGCGACGTAGTCACACATCAGTGTTTATAGCAGTTCAACTCACAATAGCTAAACTATGGAACCAACCTAGGTGCCCTTCAACAGATGAATGGGTAAAGAAAATTTGGTGTGTGTGTGTGTGTGCATATATATATATATATACATATATATATGTATATATATGTGTATATATGTATATATGTGTGTGTAAGTTTATATGTATATACACACACATACATACACACACACATGCATACAATGGAATATCACTCAGCTTTAAAGAAGAATGAAATTATGGCATTTGCTGGTAAATGGATAGAGTTAGAGACTATCACGCTAAGTAAAATAAGCCAAACCCAAAAAACCAAAGGCTGAATGTTTTCTCTGATATGCAGATGCTAATTGACAATAAGGGGTGGTGTGTGTGGGGGGCACTAGGGAAGAATAGAGTTACTTTAGATTTAGCAGAGGGGAGTGAAGGGAGGGGAAGGGGTATGGGGGTAGGAAGGATAGTAGAGTGAAACAGACATTATTACCTCATGTACATATATGACTGTATGATTGATATGATCCTATAGTATGTACAATCAGAAAAATGAGAAATTATACTCCATTTCTGTATGATTTATCAAAATGCAAAAGTGCATTCTACTGTCTTGTATAACTAATTAGAACAAATTTAAAAAATTTTAAAAGCCTCTGCAGGAAAAGTCTCCTCTGCCCAGTTGGGTGAGAGGGGGAAAGAAACCCTTTGCTTTGTTCAGCTGAAGGCCTCATCTGGCAGGGGCCCTATTTCTAGCTATGATCTAGCTTACTCCTGGGCTTCAAAAGTTTAGCTTGTGGCCCATAATACTATCTACTTAGCTGTGCTTTATTTGTATTCTTTGAGAGACAATCCAAGAAGCAGCAAGAACACTAGGGCCAGATTACCTGGGTTCAAATACCAGCTTCACAATTTACTAGCTGGGTGGTCTTAGGTAGGTTATTTGACTATGCCTCACTCCCTTCTTCTGGATAGTGGAGCTAATGACATTATGCCTGGGTTATAAGAATTAAATGAATTAGTATGCATGGTGTGTCTATCACAGTGCACAGAACACAGAGTAAATGCTATATAATGCTTATCTAGGATGGAGATGGGGAAGACAATGACAATGATGACTATGTTGCTAAGAGCCATGCCCCTGATCTTACAAACCTTTTCCCCCACCCCTAGTATGAATCTTCTCTGAGGCATTTGTCTTAGGCCCCAGCCCAGACAAAATCATGTTTCTCTTGGATATCAATCTGTCTGTATCTTACGGACGCTGCCACTCAAGTTTCTATCTTTGTACCACGTGCAGTGATGCATGCGTGTAATCCCAGCAACTTGGGGCCTGAGGCAGGAGGATCACAAGTTTGAGGACAGCCTCAGCAACTTAGAGAGGCTCTCAGCAACTTAGTGATACCCTGTCTTAAAAAAAAAAAAAAAAAAGGACTGAGGATATAGCTTGGTGGTAAAGCACTCCTGGGTTCAGTCCCCAGTACCAAAAGAAAAAAAAGTTTCTATCTTTGGGTACTAAAATGAGCAGTTTCAGGTCAGATCTTTAGAATTTGAAAAGGAATTTTGGGAATTCTGTGTCCTGATTCAAATCCTTTAAGTCACCCTCGATTTCTTTCCTGTCATGATTGACACAAATCCTGGGGTTTCTGCCTTCAAAATGTATCCTGGTGCTCACCAGTTTTCACCACTTCTGTCACTATCTTTCCTTCTACAGAACTCAAGTGCAGTTGCTTATTTGGGTCTCTTAATCTGCCTCAAAAGTCTACCATCCACATAACAACGAATGGGGCCTTTAAAAATATAGGTCAATTCATATCTCTCCTCTGTTCTTAACCCTTCAGTCAGCTTAAGAAAAATTCCTAAGTCCTTATACTAGTTTACAAGACTTAACACCATTCATACTGCCCTTCTTCCTCTTTTTCTCTCTTTTTCCTCACCCCTCTCAGACTCTGCTCCAGCCAGGTCAGCCTTCTTGCTGTTCCTCTAATACACTGTATGTAGCCAGGACTCTTCCCTTACTCTGCCTTCGCCCAGGAATGCTTTCCCCTAAATATCAGCATGGCTCATTCCCTTCCTGTATTGGTTAGCTTCATGTTACTACAACAAATTACCTCACATGGGCTACTTAGAAAGTAACAAGAAATTGATTTTGCTTCTGGAGACCAGGACTGGGTGATCCCATTGACTTTGGCCTCTGATGAAGGTGGCACATCCTGGCAAGACCAAAGGAACTACTGAAAAGCTTTACCTTTTAAAGGTCCACAGTCCTTCTTGATAGTATCACCCTGGGGACCAAGCTTCTAACATGGGCCTGTGGGGAGCACTCCCCATATTCCAACCATAGCTGTCCCTCTCTTCATTCAGACCTATGCCCAGATGCCACCTCATTAAAAGAACTTCCCTATTTTTTCCAAAAGAAATTCTCTCTCCCACCCTGACATTCCATATTCCCCTTGTTTCACTTTATTTTTTCATTCCAGCATTTTCCATGATCTTTCATAAGTTTATGTTGTCTTTGCCTACTAGGTCGTAAGCTCCTTTCAGGCAAGAACTTTGCTTGTCTTGGTCACCTCAGTGCCTGGAAAGGTGCTCAGCACATAGCAGGGGTTTGATAAAGAGTCACTAAAGAAATGAGAATGAACAAAATCTTAATTTTACTATTTAATCGTAATATTTTATTCCTTGGTTTTCCAATAAGTTGGAAGCAGTGTATGAAAATATTATGGACCAGGGATGTAGCTCAGTGGTAGAGTCCTTGCCTAGCATGCATGCAGCCTGGTCTTGATCCCCAGCACCACACATTTAAATATGGCACACCAGTACAAAAACAAATGACGAGGTCACAGGAGAGAACAAATAAACCTTCTTAAGTGCTTTCTGCCTCCTCAGTGGAAGGTGATGTTGATGACAGTGAAATGTGGCTGTCAGTGGGAAGTTCTATGCCCTATAACCGATTAGAATAATTTAGTAACCCCACTCTCCCTTCACAGATGCCAGTGGATGATGAGACTTTGCTGCAGGAAAAGAGGCTCTGGAGCTGGGGATAGGCATTTTAAATCACCCTCCTTCTTTTCTCCTATTTTAGAGCTCCCAGGCTGCACATAGATCCTTGTTTCCTCAGAAGAATAGCATTAACTGGCAGGGGTAGAGATGCCTCCCAGCTTCCCATATTGTTAAAGACTTTTCTTTATGGAAAGGTCTTTATGGGTCCTTCACCTTGAAGTTGTGAGCCTATTGTGACAACCAAACTGGGAAGACAGTGTTCTGTTCTTCAGTTTTGATGGTAATGATGCTTCAGTGCTAGTTGTATGCAGGTGTACAAGACAAAGCTCCTATTCCACTTCCTAGCTGGCACTTTCCCCAAGGACTCTGGACAATAATAAATACACTCAGTTGTTCTCTTCCCCTGTCCCAGACACATACACCTACATCATGGTTGAGGAGTCTCTTTAGGGCCCTGCCCTTCTCCAAGACCTGGCCTGGGTTCCTCAGAAGATTGGAGGGAGTCACACCTGAGCATGATGTGCAAGGGAGAGCAGAACCTCTGATGCAGACCATTTGTTTCTTTTTCTCTAGGAAATGTACAGCAAGTAGAGCAATACAATTCTAAAACAGACAGTACAGCAGGCCCTGGGCCCATTTTAGAGATATAACTTTTACCTTAGAGCTTTTAGCAGGTGTGATTCTGTTCTCAGCTCTAATAACTTCTGAAGCTTTTCTTGGAGAACTGTCTCTACTCTGGGAGCAATTAGAAAAGCATCCAATACTCAGTATAGCTTTTTATCTGGTGAAGGACATGTTGCCCATGGTTGGGTTTATTGATGGTTGCTGGGGATCCAGCATATGAATCTGTGGATACAAGTCACCAAGACAACGCATGATGAGGGAAAACACTTCCAAAAGGGGAACACACCATCAGTGGCCTTGTTCTGGCCCTCTACTTGTATTTACCTTCTCATTTTCTCCAACATTACAGAATACTATTTTTCCTAAGTCCAGTGGAGGAAAAAGTTGAGTGTTAATGTGGGGTAACTTGTTGAATTGGGGAAACAGATAGCTCCAGTATTGCAGGACCTACCTCTTGTAATCACACCTGTTCTGAAATTTAAAACAAAAGTTGCTACTGGCCAGCGCTGTTAGTTTTCAGACAACAGACAAACACATGGCAGCCAGAAAAATTCCCACTGAGTTTGGGCGGCTGATTTCTCTGGCAGCAAATGAAAGCTTTGGTGATTGCCCCTGAGGACTGGCTGAGCACTGGCTGAGCACTGGAGCTTGCTCTCTGGTGGGTGCCCCTTCCCCCACACTCTGGGCCACAGTGGGTGTAAATGTGTGCCAGGTGGGGTGCAGGCACCCTCGCTCATAATTTTAGGCAGCTGCACACCCGACTCAGGGACACCATACCAGAATAATTCATCCCATACCTCACAGCCAGGGCGACTCTAGCCTCAATAGACAACAATTTCAAGGCATTGTTTACAAATCAATTTTCCCCTCTAAATAGGCTGTTATAAGAGTGGACCCTTCTGCTTGCCCAGCCTAGGCCCACCTGTCACTGGGACTTCCTAACCAGTGGTCACACTGTATTGATCTTTTTAATCCCCTCTCTTTGAAACACGGAGCCAGCTGATGTGGAGTTCCTCAAAAGAAAGACTCTCCCGCCGCCACTACCTCTACAGGTAGCTGTGTATCCGGGCTAATTCCCACTAAAAAGTCTTAATTGGCTTATGGGGCGCCTGAAAGATCTCCCTTGTGTTTACAACGTGAAAGGAAATGATGGATCCCAAACACCTTAGTCTGTCTTTATCTGGTTCTTGGCGAAAATCAGGTGCATTTTATTTTTTAATTGGTCGGTGGGGACAGTGTTTCACTTTAGTGGTTGAGCCACCAGCGGAAGGGAAGAAAAGCCCCAGAGACACTAACATTAGGCAAGAAACTTGGTGACTTATTTTTTTACTTAGTTTTTATTTACATGAGGCATCTGCAGTACAAAAATGTAAATTTCAATAGCTCATAATAATAGAATAAACTCTTTATGTACAAAAATACATTTTCATATGAATGAAGCATCTTGAATAAATTAAAGTACCCTCCAGCCCCGTGCCTGAATAGCTACGCAAGCGCTGGGGTTCTTCCTAGAGCGAGCCGGCAGTGGTGGGGGTCGGGATCCATAATGCATGAAGCCCACTCCTTGTGTCTCCTTTTTAAGCCTTTTCATTGTATTGTCAGCCGGCTCAAACCGAATTTTCATGCTCGTTTTTCTTCATTAGAGTTCTACAAATTGTAAAATTGACTTTTCACCTCGTCTTCAGGGGCTCATCTGTCTCTTTTCCAAATCACACTGAAGTGGTGGCTGGGGTCAGTTCTGAGCCAGCCACAAAGGAGGTTTTGTGGAGTTCAGAAAGTGCAAAAGGAAAGGCCGTCTAGGGGCGGGCAAGAGGGGACCAGGGCTGAGAGCAGGAGAAACAGACTAAGGGGCGGCCACGGCAAGGGTGCAGCGACCTAACAAGCGGCTCAGGTATTACCCACCCTTTTAAAGCTCCCGCTTCCTCCCTCCACTGGAGTGGGGGTTCCCGACACCGCAGCTGGGTCCTCGTGTATTGCCCGTTAGCTTGGGGAGGAGAAGGTGACGGGGTCTAAAAAGGGCCTAGTGGTAAGGGATGAAACACGGCGTCGTGTGGAGCAAGTCTTTGGGCAGGCCAGGGAAGGAGAAAAGGGGATCGCCGGGGCCATATGCGAAGTCTTCGGAGGCAGCGGGACTACTGGGGTCAGAGAGTGGTGAGGTGGCGGCGGCGCATGGGGAGGCCGCGGCACCAGAGCCCCAAGACTCGGCATCGCTGGCAGGGCTCGGGGGTCCGGGCAGGCAGGGGGCGCACTGAGGAGGCAGGAGGCGCTCCCGGGCAGCGCCCCCGGGCAGTCCTTGATCGGCCAGGCGCAGTGTCTCGGCAAGAGCCCAGATGTAGTTGTAGGCGAAGCGCAGCGTCTCGATCTTTGTGAGCTTGGTGTCATCGGGGAAGGAGGGCAGCACGCTTCGCAGAGCGTCCAGCGCCGCGTTCAAGTTGTGCATGCGGTTGCGCTCGCGATCATTGGCCTTGACCCGCCGGCTCCTGCGTAGTGAATGCAGCAGCGCCTCGGAGCGCACTCGCCCACGGCCTCTACGCCGCCGCCTCTCCTGCTCCTCGTCCTGCGCCCCTGGAACATCTGGCGCCCCAGAGATCCCAGGCGCGCCCCTGCGTGCCGCGGCGGACGGCCCGGAGGCGGAGACAGGCAATTGGAGCCTGGCACAGTCCTCCTCGTCGGTGAGGAAGCCGGACAGGTCGCTGCTGCTGTTGTTGCTGGCGCAGTCGAGGTCGGAGAGGCAGGTCTCCCGAGGGGCCGGCATCTTTGCGCTGTGTAGGACCGACCGATGGACAGAACGATGTTTAGAGAATAGGAGCCCAGGCTGAGGGCAGGGCCGCTGGAGGGCACTTACGTTTCGAACAGCCCCGGGGTTACTTTGTGCCCGCTGCGGGCGCGAGGGCCAGGAAGGGCGCACGGGCACAAGGGGAACTTGGCTTTGCCTTCTCGCCTCGTCTGTAGGAGCCACGCGCCGGGCTGGTCTCCCGAGTGATGTCGCCGGCTATCAGATCAGCTCGTGTGAGCACCGAGTGTGGCACACGACTGGCCTCAGGACCCCTTAAGTACCCAGCGCAACAATGGGCGCCCCCCTCCCTTGCCACCTCCGCCCCCGAGGCAGACCTGGTGAATGGAGCGAGGCGGCAGGTCAGCCCCGTGCGGCGCCGGGGTATTTGCATAATTTATGCTCGCGGGAGGCCACCCCTCCCCCCTCCCGGAGCGTGCCCGTAATTACCGCCGGCCAATCGGTGGCCTAGCCTGGCCCGGGAGCCAGCTCCAGCTAAACAGGCCCGGGCGTCTCCAGGCAGTGAAACCCGGGCGGGGGCGGCGGACGATTAGCGGCCGAGGCACGCTCCTCCAAGGGCGGGCTGGGCGCCCCTCGCTGGGGTGGGATGGGGAGGCGGGGCGCGGGCAGGAAAGTGTGAGCTGCTCTGTGAGCTGTGGAAACCTGGAGCCCTCTAGGAGCTGGGTTCTGTCCTCGCTCAGGCTGCTCAGTGGCCGCTGTGGCTCTGGGCAAGTGATTTCATCTATGAGTCTCACGTTCCTCATCTCTAAAATGGAACACAGGTCTACCTGTGGAAGATGATGTAAGATGACGATCGTGGGCCATTTGGCAGGGCTTTTTTTTTTTAAGAGTCCCGAATAATTGATTGCTGTATGCAATTGGGAAACGGTGAAAAACCACGACCTAATAGTTGGGAGAGTGGCCGGGTGAGAGTCCTAGATCACAGAGCGGGAATAGGCGATCCTGCTTTATCCAGGTTGATGAAGAAACTGGGGAAGGAATCTGTTGGCCTTCACCTGGTAGGTGGGATGGGAGAGGAGTGCGGAACCCAAGGATCAGGTGATTTTCCAGGCTGGAGTGCCTCTTGGCCTCACCAATCTTTTCTCCGCCTACCCCCAACTGCCAAAGACTCATAAAATAGTAAGGGTGCTAATCTACTCCTCTAAGGCACCACTGAGACCTTGCTTCCCCTATCTACAGATAATTCCTTTGCGTACAGCCTCTGTGGCCCACCCTAGTGCGAGCCAGCAAGGGGAAACTTCTTGCTTGGACCAGAGACCGCAGGGTCTCAAGCAAATAATGGAACTCCTCTCCCCAGCTGCTTCTACCTATGGAATAATAAACTCACCTATTCCAGCAGAAAGATTTTCACTTTTGCAGGTCAGAAGTCACTTTAGTGACTGGAGAGCAGAGTCTCAGGAACACCCCAGCTTTGCACTGGGCAGGAAATAGTTATTAAGGGACAACCTTGGATTATAGGGCAGGGGTGTTAAAAACAAAATGAGCAAAAGGTTCCAGCCCCCTCCCCATGATATCTGAGTGGTGGCCTCAGACCTGGTGCCTGGTCTGCTGCCCTCAGAGGGGACTCTGCTTGGAGCATCAGCCCCTTTGTGGAGAGATGCTGTCTGGAGGTAGT
>JAJEJO010046204.1:0-15890 GCA_020662805.1 Glaucomys volans | reverse complement strand
ATAGCTCAGTTGGTAGAGTGCTTGCCTGGTAACCACAAGGCCCTGGGTTCAATCCCCAGCACCACCAAAAAAAAGAAAGAAAAAAGAAAGAAAAAGGAAAAAAGAAAAGGAAAGCCAGGCATGGTGGCACATGCTGTAATCCCAGTGGTTTGGGAGGCTGAGGCAGAAGGATGGAGAGTTCAAAGCCAGGGGCTGGGAATGTAGCTCAGTTGATAGAGTGCTTGCCTGTCAAGCACAAGGCCCTGGGTTCACTCCCCAGCACCGCAAAAAAAAAAAAAAGAGAGTTCAAAGCCAGCCTCAGCAAAAGTGAAGCACTAAGCAACTCAGTGAGAAAAAGAAGAAAGAAAGAAAGAAAGAAAGAAAGAGAAAGAGAGAGGAAGGAAGGGAAAGGAAAGAGAAGGAAAGAAAGGGAAAAAGAGAAGGGAGAAAAAAATCTCCCTAACCAAACTACCTCTTGGATGTTTTTAGTTCTCTCTACCTTAATCCTGGTTGACATTTTTAGGAACTTAAGCCTGACATTGTTCTTTTCTTCCCCCATAAATCTTATCTTCCCCAGAGGACTTGGATCAGTGTGGTAGTGATTATAGGTAATGCTTGGATAGCACACTAGAGTTTTCAGAATAATAGTGAATATATGTGTGCAGTCTCCATTGTAGCACTCCTATGCAATATGCAGGACAGGAGAAGGCATTTACTCTGTTTCGTAGATCAAACTGAGCTGTAGTGTAGGTGATATCTAGTCTTATACCGTGTCACACAGTAAGTTAGCAAGTTGGAGAGGAAATAAGTTTTGAGCCCAGGTTCTTTGACCATGCTCCACAGTCATTGAGAGCCAGGCAGAGGCATTCAGATTTTGATATGGGGTATGAGAGGCGGCAGGAAGCTCTAGAGGGCTGAGAGTGGGGAGAACCCTGCCTAATTGAGACTGAAATGTAGCTGGAAGGTTGAGGTCTGAGGTGGCCTCTGTCATCCCAGGCTCAGTTGGAAGGGGGACCAATTTTAGCATTTAGCCATGGCTTGGGGACCCATCAGAGACTGACTGAAGCCAGTAGTGTCAAGATCTTCAGCTTGCTGAGAGGGTAAATAGAAAAAATTAAACCTTTGGAACCACAGAGGCCTGCAGTAGTCTGAGCCGAAATTGCTTCTGTTTATTAGCACTTCAGAAGAGAACAGTTTTTTAATTGGGTACTCTTCAGTGTGAATCTCAGCTTTGTCATCATTATTAATGTGACCCTGGTCAAGTTACTTTACCTCTATAAGTTTTTTAAATTACTGTGAGGTTTGATTGAGCTTCTGCCTATCCAGGGACAGCATACCGTTAGGTACTTACTGAAGGTTTGTTAGTTGTGGAAGTAAAGGGGGACGATTGTGAGTCACTGTAGGACTGGTGATGTGCTCCAGGTTATATAGCTGGCATCGCAGATCCTGATTCTTGTTCCTTGATTGCACCAGAGCTCTGCTGGCACTGAGCTAGGGTTTTGCAGAAAGGAAGGGTCCTGTATATGACCTTACTGGGTTTCAGGTTTATCCCAGGTTTATTGGAAGGTACTGGCATAAATTCTCAGGAGATTGGGCTCCCAAGTTCCGTTCAGCCACTCTCCAGCTTTGTGGCCTCAACTCTGCCAGTTTTCTCTAAGCCTTGGATGGTTTAGAGGATCAGATGAGGATAAAAGAACCCCTTCACCCAGTTTCTTGGAAAGGTTATTATAAGCAGTTGATATGGAAGGATATTCACCCCAAAATGCAGTTGAGGTGGGAGCCAGATTCCTCTTCTGGCCACCTGGACCACCAGTGCCACCTCCTGTTCCAGAAAGCTAAGGCAAACCTGACCTGTGCATCTTTGTCAGAGAGCACCCTGAGGGATATATGTGAATCCTTCCTTTCCCTGAACTCAGGGAACCCACTCTAGTGGGAAGAGACTGGCAGAAAGAGGGAGGGCTGAGGAGGAGCAGCCTGGGGCCATCCCCTGTCAGAATAGCTCAATAAAGAGTCAGATCCCCTCTCTTGACCCTCCCCAACAAAAAAGAAAAAAAAAAAAGCCTGAAGCCAGGTTTCCCTGGTTCAGATCCCACTTTGCTCCTGTAGCCAACCCAGCAACCTCCTGTGTTTCAGCTTTTTGCAGCTTTTCTGTGAATCATCTCATTCCTACCTTTGAGGTGACTGATGATGGGCATTCATGCAGAGCTCCTAATAAACAGTCATCATGTGAGTGCCAGTGTTCATTGCTGCTCTTATCAGGAGCAAAATTTGGAAATACAGGCGCTACTTCAGTTTGGCACCCATAACTGCTAAAGTGATTTATGTCATCCTCACTCAAGTGGAAGTAGACTGCATTGCAAGGAGAAATAAAGTCCTTACAGCCTCTAAATAAATGTCGAAAATGTAGGAACAGTGCATCGTCCCTTTGAAGGTGCATCTGGTGGTTGACTTGCCGGGGATACCACCCTTGTCTTTGGACAGTCTGGGAGAAGGGTCCTGTGACTGGTTGAGTGATGTCAGACTTGAGCCACAGGGCAGTCAGGGAGAGCTCTAAGGCTCAGGGGGCTCTGTTGTGGAGAAGATGAGGAGACCTGTCTCCCAGGAGTGAGTGCTGGAAGCCCGAGAGGGAACAGCAGGGGAGTCAAGACTTGCGAGTCACAGCCTGTGTGGAAGGGCTTAGATGCTAGAATGAGAGCTGGAACTTTGTCCTGTTGGCAGCTGGGAGCTTTGGAAGGGTGTTGAGCAGTAGAGAGCCATGGTCAGCTGATCCTGGGGAAACTGAACACTTCAGTCCTGCCCCTTGGCGGTTCAAGGACCACCTCATGTCCTCCCCTCCCCCCCAAAAAAGGTCAGGAATTGGGCTGGGCTGGCCTGGCTGTGGTGACCCTGGTCTTCTCCTGTCTCCAGAGAGATCTTGGTAGAGGAGAGCAACGTGCAGAGGGTGGACTCCCCAGTAACTGTGAGTATACTCCGTCCCTGAAGGCCTGGCTTGATCTTTTAAGCACCATAACTCCATCCCTCATTCCTAGGGTCCCAGGTAGCCTCATGTCTGCCCCTCCCCTGTCTTCATGGATGCCCCACACTAAGAAATGGATGTTGTGGGAATTTTTATTTGTTTTGGGATACTCTTGGATAGGGCAGAAGGAATCTAGTTTGGTGGGTAATTCTTGTCATATTTCTGTGGCTTTGCATCTGTAATTTTATTCTGGGTACTTGGAGGGAGAGACGGGACCAAGTTCTCCAGGAGCTGTCAGTAGCATTGAAAAAACAGCTCTGGCTTCTGCCCACAGGGCAGCTGGCACTCAGTGTGGGATGGCAGGATGCCGTGGAATGGCGACTCAACTCCAGGCAGATAGTAGATGTCCAGCCCTGAGGTGCAACAGCGTAGTCATGAGTGATGAGGCTCTCGAAAGCATGGGGTGTTTTGGGGTCATCCCTGGGAACAGAGGGGCTATCCCTTTGACTACCGTGTGAGTGCCAACCCACCTTCCTACTTCTCAGGTGTGCGGCGACATCCATGGACAATTCTATGACCTCAAGGAGCTGTTCAGAGTGAGTGTAGGGGAAACTGGGGAATGTGAGCTGGGAGTGACTGAAAAGCCCCACTTACTGAGAGTGAAGCCTTTACTTTGGTGCATGAAGGGGAGAAGGAAGCTTCTACTTGGTGGACCTTTTGTGAAAGAAGGGCCTCAGCTGGATAGGAGCATGGGCCACTGCAGTGGAGAGGGGACTGTTTTGGACCAAGCAGAACCTTCTCCCTCCCCACAGGTGGGTGGCGATGTCCCTGAGACCAACTACCTCTTCATGGGGGACTTTGTGGACCGTGGCTTCTACAGTGTTGAAACCTTCCTTCTACTCCTGGCACTTAAGGTGGGAACCCCTGGCTTCTGGAGCCCATGTCTGGGCCACCCCAGGCCAGTCTTTCTGGTACTTGGCCACCTTCATCTTCCCTTCCATCCTCTACCTTGGAGCTGTGCTCCTGGCTCTGGACTGATTCTGCTTGGTGGGGCTGTTGCCTTGGCTCAGGGCCATTGGACCCAGCCTTGGACAACCAGGTTAATGGGCCAACATTGAGGGAGAAAGGAGAGGCTGGCTTTGTTGAGAAGGTAGCAGTCATTGAGGACTGCTGGATACAGTATGCATTGGTTGGAGAGAGGTGTAGGGGCGAGAGGGCCTTGAGTATCACTGAGAACTTGGGTCTGTGTCTGGCAAGTAGAAGAGCAGCCATTGGGTTTGTAGCTGAAGGGGAGGGGTCTCTTTACTTCCTCTAAAAGAAGGCCCCCCTGGGGACCTGTGAGGCAGATGATACTGCATGATTCAGGCAAGAGATGACATGAGCCTAGACCAGAACAGATTATGAAGACAAGAGTGAGGCTGTTAGATGTGTGGAGATTTGGGAGGGATGGTGGAGAGGCAGAACTTGGATCCCAGCCTTGGCTTGGTGACCACCCCTAGGTTCGCTATCCTGACCGTATCACCCTGATCCGGGGCAACCATGAGAGCCGCCAGATCACGCAGGTCTATGGCTTCTATGATGAGTGCCTGCGCAAATATGGTTCGGTGACGGTGTGGCGCTACTGCACTGAGATCTTTGACTACCTCAGCTTGTCAGCCATCATCGATGGCAAGGTAGGCTAACCATGGGATTCCTTGGAGCTGGAGTGATGGGGTAGGCTCTGGACCTGTGCCTCTCTTCCTTCTGGTCTTGCTCTCCCCTCTAGATCTTCTGTGTACACGGGGGCCTCTCCCCCTCCATCCAGACTCTGGACCAGATTCGGACGATTGATAGAAAGCAGGAGGTGCCTCATGATGGGCCCATGTGTGACCTCCTCTGGTCCGACCCTGAAGGTAAGGAGCGGGCAGATGGGGCAGGGCCAGTCTGACTCTACCTTCATTTGTTGAGACTGGTTAAGGCAAGAGCCTTGAAGGGATAGGCCAGACAGGAAGGGTCTAGGGAGGAGCAGCCAGGGCTGGTCCACACTGCCTTCCGTCCTCCACCTGTCGGCCAGCTAGACCCTTAAGGTGAGTAAGGAGGTGTGGATGGTGGAATGCTAGAGCCCCGAGAGAGGGTTGGAGCATGTGTGTCATGGCTCAGAGGGCTGTTTAGGACAAAAGCATCGACTCCCTGCATGGCAAGGGGCGTCAGCTGCATGACAGCAGCTTCTTCATAGGTCAGACCTTGAATGAAAGCTCCCCAAGGACCCCTCATGCTGTGGGAGTCCCTGCGACTGTGGAGCAGAGCTGAGAGTTAATCGGGTCTTTTGAATACCAGCCCAGGGCCCAGCCTCCCCTCTGCCACTCAGACTGCCTTGCCAGGTCTAGGGTGACCTGTAACCCCTGCTGGGCCAGGACAGTACTTATTCACGCTGGTACTACTGGTACTGGTTCTCATGAGCACCTCCTTTCAGTCGCATGTGCACCTGTTTGGACAGTCAGTTGAATGGCCACTGTGATTAGGAGGTGGAACCAGACATCCAGCATTCTTTCTCCAGCTCGTCTGCTCCAACATTTGCAGTCCTCTCCCCCAGACCCCCCTTGCTGCACAGGGCTCTGGTTGGTAGGAGGAAGGCGACAGGATAATCACCTTCAAGGGGCAGTGGGCAACCAGAGAAGCCTTGAGGACCTCCTCTCCCCATCTCTACCTTATTTGCCTCAGACACAACAGGCTGGGGTGTGAGCCCCCGTGGAGCTGGCTACCTGTTTGGCAGTGACGTGGTGGCCCAGTTCAATGCGGCCAATGACATTGATATGATCTGCCGTGCCCACCAACTAGTGATGGAAGGTTACAAGTGGCACTTCAATGAGACCGTGCTCACTGTGTGGTCAGCACCCAACTACTGCTACCGGTGAGCTTGTGGGACCAGGAGGTCAGGGTGGTGATGGGGAATCTAGTCTGACCCATTCCTAACTCTGCTGCCCCCAACTTCTAGCTGTGGCAATGTGGCAGCCATCTTGGAGCTGGACGAGCATCTCCAAAAAGATTTCATCATCTTCGAGGCTGCTCCCCAGGAGACACGGGGCATCCCCTCTAAGAAGCCCGTGGCCGACTACTTCCTGTGACCCTTTGGCCCTGCCCCCTCCAACCTTTCTGGCCCTTGGACCACTGTGACTCTGCCCTCTCCCCAGTCGGAGGCTGGGCATGGAGGGGCTGTCCCCAGCTCTGCTCTCCCCCCAAGAGGGCGTTTCAAGGGTGAGGACTTTCTCTGGAGAGGTTTGGAGCCTTAGCTCCATGCTCCTCCTCTCCTTTCTCCCCACTTGAACCATGAAGTTTCCAGTAATTTTTTGTTTTTCTTTTTTCCTTTTTTTTGTTTGTTTGTTTTTAGATAAAAGTTTTGAGAAAAAAAAGAAAAAAAATTCTAATAAAAGAAGAAAAATGGTTGTTGGGTTTATGTCAGTCTTGATTGGGGGTGAGCAAAGATGACAGCCTGGGACCTGCATGGGCATCAGGACCTTCACTACCTTGGCCCTAATCCTGCCAGGAAGGCAAATCTCAGGCCAGTCCACTTGCCTAGAGCCTCCAGCTCCCCATCCAGTGACCACTCCCGGAAGGCTTCCTCAGTGCCGGGTACAGGTGGGTTCTCCTGGCAGCCTTGTTTAATTTTCAAAACAACTAGTGTTAGGAAATTCAGGTTTCCTCCATTTTCCTAAAGAGGAAAATGGCCCAGAGCAGGTTGATTCATGTGCATAAGGGCATGCAGCTGGAAAAGGCAGTTCTGGATCTGCCTAGGTTTCCCCACAAAGCCTTGATTGGCCCCGCCCCACCCAGGGCCAATACCATTAGCCCAATGTTTCCTGAGCACTGATGTCTTTTGAGTTTTATTAACAAAAATACTCTGGTCCTGAGAACAGACTGGTGTGGCTTGCAGTGGTGGCGAGGGGGGCCACAGGAGGTGGAGATGCTGGGCTGTCCCCATTTGGCCAGGCAGAGCCTCCCTCCATTCACACTGAGGTGAGAGCTGGGAAGGGGAAGCTGGCCCCAGCTGGACTCCAGCAGCCTGGCTTGAGCTTTGAAGCCAGAGGGGGTGGGAGTGAAATCAAGGTGTGAAGTGGGGTGGGGGACAGGCCCAAGGCAGCCATTTGGTGTGGGGGATGGGGACAGTGGAATGAGGGGGCTACAGTGCTGGGGGAAGGGAACTGGAGATTGTGATGGAAGATGAGGCAGAGCGGCCCTGCTCAGTACATTGGTTTGGAACCCACATCCAGGTATCCCCCAGGCCCTGGGTATGGTAAGGGGAAGGGGCCCCCTTGGAGGAAGTGTGGGGCAAAGGATGCTGCAGGTGGAGCTGCTGGGTACCCTGAGCCCCCTGGCCCAGGCTGCAGCTCCAAAAATGCAGCCGAGTAGGGGGCTGGGCGCCCAGAGTCTGGAGCCTCAGGGAAGCTGGGGTTCCTGAAGTAGAAAGACAGCTGTTAGAACAGGAGAGAGGGAACACCTGGAATAGCCCAACCTTGTGTCCGGTCCCACTCACCTGGTTGGTAGGTGATTGGGGGCCCCATGGAAAGCTGCGGGGTGCAGGAGATAGGCCTCAGCACTAGGGCCACCACATGGAGGAGCTGGGGCAGGGACAGCTTCCCTGGGGGCTGGGGCCTGCTCTGGATCTGACTCACGAACGTCCCCACCCAGGGTGGAGTCACAGGGACCCCCTGGTGTATCTGGGGAGACAGAAAGGACAAGTTGGGCTAGGGAAGATCAGTGTCCCAGGCCTGGCCCCATCACCATTAGGACAACTCACCTCCACTCCCATAGGCCTCTGTGACTACTGGCTCTGGGCCTCGAAGTTTCCTCTTCACACGGGCATCTCGCTCCCTGGGGAATAGTGATGATGATGGAGATGATGATGATGACAATGATGAGGACAGTAATGATGATGATGATAGTACTATTAGTACTTGCCAGGTGCCAGGCATTTCACCCTCCCAGGGACCCTATCAGGCAGGTGCTATTATACCCATTTTACAGATGAAGGAAATAAAGGCCAGCAAATTAAGGGATTAGAAAGCAGAACTGCGATTTATTCTCCACTTGAACTTTTTATTGCTTTCCACTGTATTTAGAATTAGTGGAAACTCCCAAGCTGCAAGGCTAGGGCAGGGTCTGACCCCAGCCCATTTCCCTTTGCCCCATCTCCACCAGTTACCATTCAGCCTCTCTGGTGTCTTCTATCCCCTCTTTATCTACTTAATTCATCCTCTTGTCTCAGGCCAAGCCAAACTTCCTCGAGAAAGACCTCCTCACTGACCGCCTGCTATTTATCACAGTCACATATTTGGTGGAATGATTCTTTGGGTCATGTCTATCTTCTGACAGAGGGTGAACTCCCTGAGGGCAGGGGTCCACCATGAAGGGGCTGTACTCAAATGCCCAAGTCCTTGCTATGGAGCCTAACCTGGCTTCCTATCACCTCCCTGACTTGCCTCTGCAGTCACTCCACTCCACCCAGTCCTGCCTCAGGGTCCTTGAACACACAGTTCCTGCTCCCTAGCATGCTTCTCTCCACTTACCACATGGTTCCCTCCTTTACTTCCTTCAGTTCTTTCCTTAAATGTTCTTTCCTCAGCGAGGCCTTCCTAAGCCATTTATCTACTACCTCACCCCAATCTTCGTATCCTTCCCTGATTTATCTCTCTTCTCTTTGGAACATACACTAACTTATATTTAATTAATTTATTTTGTTTCTTGTCCACTGCCCCACTAGCATATCAGCATCAGGAGGACAGGGGCTTTGGTTTGCTTTGTTTACTTATGTGTCCCCCATGCCTTGAACAGTGCATGGCATACAGCAGGTGCTAAATAAGTGTATTTGTTGACTCAATGAGTGAATAAATGTTTTTATTTACTACTGCTTTCCTGATACCTGGCACAGTCCTGGGCACATAGTGAGCGATTAATATTGTTGAACGGATAGGACAATGCTCACCTCTTGCAGTTTCTGCCGTTCTCCCGGAAGCCTTTGGCAAAGGGATTGGCTGCAATCTTGAGTTGTGTGATCTGGGGGCACAAATCCAGGTCAAAGCCCCTGCAGCCTGGGCAGGGTGCTGCCACCCCTCAAGCAGAGTCACTCACCCTTGGGTTCTGGTAGGCTGTCACAGAGATGAATGTGGTCTCAGGGAAGCGAAAGGAGGCCACGCCCCCCCAGTGCTGGCTGCAAAGCTGGGCGGCCCGCACCAGGTGTATGCGTGGCTGATACTTGTGCATGGAGTGCAAGATCAGCTGGAAGGGAGGAAACGGGAGTGATTCCCTGTCCTGGGCCCCAGCCTTAGCCCTCTACCCAGCACCACCCATAGTCCCTATCTTGGAGTCCCAGCTTGGGCCTCACGTGGCCATGGGGGTCCAGGGTGCTATTGGTGAGCTTGACACGATGGAAGGACACAGGCTGCCGCATCCAGTGGGCACCAGTGGCAGGAGAATCAGGGTGAATATAGACACGATCGGGTAGGCGGGGCTCTGCCTTGCCGCTGGGCTCCCAGTGCCGGCCCTGCCAGCGGTAGCGAGCCCCGTCCACTGGAACCACATCCAGAAGGAATAGGTAGCGGGCCTCGGGGTCCAGGCCGGTAACTGACACTCGGCAAGCAGGGAACATGCGCCTGCACAGGGCAAGAGAAGGAAGAGGCCTGGAGCTACCTACTGGCCAGATGTGGGCCTACCACCAATAAGGGAACACTAGGCAGTCAGTTCTAGCAGAGAAACATCGAGGGAGGTGGAATTAGAACCCAGAGGCAGGATTATAGAGTTGGAAGACTGAGTCCATTTTACAGTGGAGAAACAGGTAATCTGACCAGGGTCACAAAGTAGGTTAGGAGCAGAGCCTACTTGCTGAAGCAGTTGTGGCTAACTTTTCTCCCTGAAATCTTGCCAGGAGCCTCATGCTCCCCACCTTGGTTTCCTTATCTGATCTCCATCACCAGCCCCTACAACTGTTAGAAAATTTACTTCAGAAAAAAATGAGACCCTGCCTTCAGTAAGGAGAGGATTTACCATGCTAGGGCCTGAGCTCCTACCCAGATAAAGATCTTGTCACAGGCCACACACTGATCACTTGAACCTCAGAGGTCAGCCCAGACCTAGCCACATACTGATTTCTATTCAAATTACATATTGAGCCCTGATCCTGGCCAGATTTCCCTGATGCTGGCCACCAGCTTGATCCCATAGTCTAAATCCTGATTTCAGCCACCGACTGACTCCTGATCTAGGCCACACACTAACTTATAACCCAGTCAGACTTTCTGACCCTGGTCCAGACTGATTTGTGATCCTTGACAGACTGGCCCCCAAATCCAGTCTCTAGGGTTGACCCTTGACATTTGTCATAGTCCCAATTCCATCCACATTCACTTATGCCCCAGGCCACAGTCAGATTCTGAACTTGGGCTGAACTCCAGCCCTGGAGAAACCCCAAAACCCAGACTAGTGCCCAGGATCTACCTTTCCCAAGAGACCCCAGTAGAAACTCTGATCTGGCCAGCCCTCACCTGCCAGCTTTGGTGATGATCATCTCTGTCCCCACAGCGCTGAACTCCTTCCACAGCTCCTGGTTCTCCAGGCTCAGGCTGACCCCCGGGAGTGAGTGAAGGGCTTCTGCAGCTGGTGGGGCTGGCTCAGTACCCAGGGTAGGGGGCAGTAGGGGCAGAGGTGGGGGTGCAGCTAGGGTGCGGGGACCAGCCTCAATCCCAGACAGGAAGCAATCCAGTTTAGGGGCATCCAGATCTGGAGATGTGGGTAGAATGAGGAGCCAGCCGAGGGTCACAGCCCCCAAAACCCCTACCCAGCAGCAGGTCCCACCGCTCACCCGGGTAGCGGTAGCCCTCTGCCAGGGCAGGAGGGAAGCTGGAGTCCCCACCGGGCTGGGGGGGCCCCAGACGGTAGCCAGTCCCCAAGGAGGGGTACAACTCTCGTGGATGGTACATGTTGTAGTCCCTTCTGGCTTCAGGTCACGCTGCCTATAGTCCCCGGGTGCTGAGAGATGCCCCCTTTATAGCTCACAGCTCAGCCCCTTCCAGACCCAGGATCACAGCCCCTCCCCTCTTTGGGGCCCTGGAGGTGGGCTGGAGTAGAAACCCCTGGGGCCTCGAAGGGGTCCAAGAGGGGGCCGGATACCTGTACCCTCCCCTTCCCCTCCCCCCTGGGCGGCTTCATTAGCCCCGACCCCCTGCCCCCTCATTACATAATTAACTCCTCGGCCTGATTGATCCCCAGGGCTCGGCCAGGGACGCAGTTTGGTGCTTCCGGACAGCTGGTCCCCGTTCCCACGGGGGGAGCCCCGGCTAGGTACAGCTACAGAGGGCGGGGCCTGGACCCTGGGATCAAGCCCGCAGTCCCGGGGCAGACCCTAGTGTCCCAGACTTTCTGGCTGGCTGTCTCCACTCCTCTTCTTCACTTGGAAGAACTGGGCTTGGAGAGAAGGAGAGTAATTGGAGGGAAAGTGCCGGGTTGGAGAGAAGAGACCTGAGTTAATTGTGTGGGACACTGGAAACCTCGAGGAGTTCGCAGCAGAGGACTGAACCCATTCCTCCCTGGTTCCCATTCTGAAAAACCTCTACCTTCTACCAAGTCTCAAAAGTTGCGCGAAGTGCGCAGCTCTTAGTCTTGACTTCTCGCGCAGGGTTGCCCATAAGGTCCCGCACTGGGGAACACTCGGAACTACACTTCCCAGCAGACTCTGCGCGAAGACGCGCGTGAGGGAGATAGAAAGACTGCGCTGGGGCCTCTGGGATTTGTAGTCTAGACAAGAGGGGCGGTGAAGCCGGCGGCGCGGCGTCTTCCCAGGGGAGCTACCTCTAGGCGGCGGCCAAGCACTAGCGCAAGAAGACGTAGATCAGCCGAGGTCAAGGCCTAGGGGCCAATGTAGGCTCAACTATCTTCACAGTTGCAGGAGACCAGCTTGGAAGGCTGTGTCTACCCCTTGCCCCGTGGGGGTCCGGAACGGAACAGGTCTATATGGGGCAGAAATCTTTATTCGAGTTTCCCTCTCCCGGATTCCACGTGAGCCTGGGGCTGTCTCCACTCCATTGTTTTATTATATACAAACGCTACAGAACGAGGGGAACAGACACGCGTGGGGTAAGAGGGGTTCGGTGGGAGAAGTTCACAGGGCAGATGATGTACTGGGGCCAAGAGAGCAGCACACGGGCCATATCTATGGGGCAGGCGGCACAGGAAGGGGTTAAAAACGAGATCCAAGCCAGCCAGATCGCAGGGAAATGCGGGGGTGTCGTCCCCCTTTCGATCTCCCCCCAAGGTCACAGTGCATGCAATAAAATATATGTACAGGAGCTGGATCCTTCCTCTGCAGGGGCCCTGAGAGCTCCCTTCAGGCGGAGGGAAGCCAGTGGCGCCCCCTGGCGGCCAGGCCAGGCTGGAGCCACATGTGTCAGGAGCAGGGGTCAGTCCCAGCCGTTGTCTTTGATCATGTGGTTGAGTTCAATGATGTACTTCCCCTCTTTGTACTTCTGGCTGCTCTCAAAGGCTTGCTCCTGTAAAGGGCGGAGGTGGGGTGGGGGGGTACCGTCATCTTTGGGCAAGAGCTTTACCATAGGCACAGGGCTGGAGAATGGATCCTATTGGCTCCATTTTTCATAGGAAGAAACTGGCCCAGAGAAAACCAAGCTACAGGCCCACAGACACAGAGCTGGTAAACAGTAGGGCTCTTTCTCAGTAGTAAGTAGACAGAACTCTGAATCATGGGTACTTTTTAAGCACTGACACTTTCAACAAAGAGGATATGGAAATGCTTAAAAGATTTCATAGTCCAGGGGTTGCAAACTGGTGGCCTCAGATTCATTTCAGCCTATGCATGGTTTTGTTTGGATAACAGTTTCATGAAAATAACTTTAGGAGCTGGGGATGTAGCTCAGTGGCACAGCACTTGCCTAGCATGTGCAAGGCCCTGGGCTAGATCTCTGTGCCTCAAAACAAACAAACAAACCCAAACTTTAAAATAGTAAACTATAGGCACACATGCTCACTCCCATTTATCCCAGACTGCTCTTCCTCCATTATTCCTTCTGCAAATTGACATTATCTGCTTGGCCTCAAGAAGTTGAGTTTTTAACCACTGGCCTAGGCTACCTCTTTATTTTTCAGAGGTCCAGAGAAGCCAAGTCATCTGTCCAGAGACACACAGCAAATGTGTGACATGACCAGAGTTGAACTCAAGTGAGACTGTCTGTCCCTGCCAGGGGTACCCACCTCATGGAGGCACTCCAAGCAATGCCTATCCAATTCAGTACCTTACAGATTCCCAAAAGCATCTTCCTTTGCTACATCTAATCTGATCCCTGTTTCAGTCTTGGGTGCCAGGTGGTGGCTTTATCCTCCAATGTCAGATAAGGAAAAGAGACTCAGGGTAGTGAAATCAGATTCTGATCAGCAGGAGTGGCAATGTGGCAATGGAAGAGAAAGCCTGTGGACCCGAATTCCATGTTGCTCTGGGGTCTTGGGCAACTTCTTTGATCATCTGAATGATAATATAAGCCAGTGAGCAAAGGTGTGGAGTTAATAAATAAATTTAAAAAAAGAACCAACTAGAATTCTGGTTCTTATTCTGATCAGCTGTATGATGTTGGCCAAATTATCTAACATCTGGGTCTCTGGGAAATATATGCCAAGCACATGAGAATGCATGGCATATAAGCATTCAATAAATGATAACTCTTATTTCCTCATCTCTAAAACAGGGATGCTGATACCTTTGAAGGAAGGGTTGGGTTATGAGAAAAATCCTTGCCTATAGGATGCAAGAGAAGAGAATATGGCCAGGGACTGAAAAGAGTTTGGCTTCTTTCTGCAGGCCTATTCACTCTGAAGTTGCTGGTTGACCGCTTGTGAGAAACAGGTGATGTGAGGTCACATCAAAAGTTACCGTGGGGTTGAAGATGACTGACTCACATATTTCCAGCCCAAAGTGGTCTTGCAGTTCTCGCAGTGGATGTCAGCGACAGCATGGAGGCCTGTCAGCAGCACCCGCTCCTCGGCTGGCCCGCAGCCCACATTCACCCTGCAGGGACATGGGCCAGTCCCAGGAAGGGTCCCACCATCACACAACCCCCTTCAAGCTCGCATCCACTGTATCTGTCCTTAGCATTGAAGAGAGGGGTGATCACAGCATTGTGCCTGAACCAGGGGACTCTGTGAGTCTCAGCATGATACCCGGGGTCACAGGTCACAACAGGTAAGAAAAAGAAACGAGGGGGGCCAGATACTCACACTGAATTGAAGAGGTAGGCACGCCCCTGACTGCCCTGGAAGGACTAAAGGGTGGGAAGGGGAAAGAAGGGGGTCAGGGCTACTGGTGGGGAGCTGCCAGACAGCCCATCTAGCCTTCCATTCCAGCCTCAACTGTGGCCTGGTTACCTTGGAGATGAGGTCGTCGTGGTTGGCCAGGTGAGCACGGCAGTGGGCACAGCTATACCTCCGGTGACAATCATCCAAGTAGGCCTGAAACGTCTTGGGCTTTGAAATCCGCACCATGGCGGGGGCCAGGGGCAGTGGCCCCACGCGGGGAGCGGCCCACGGGGAGCAGAGGGAGCCCAGTGCCTGCCAGGGAGGGAGTAGGTGGGCTGTCAGGACCCAGGCCACACACATGCAGGCACGCCCAGAGCCATGGGGACTCTCTGTCACACTTGGCTGCTCTCTCCTTTCCCCAGAGCCAGCAGCCTCGCCAGGGACCAGAGTCGTTTCAGTTTTGACTCAGTGTGGAGGACTCAGGTTGCATCAGCAGGGAAACTGAGGCTAGGAGGAGCTCAAGGTGAGTCACCCACCTGCTTTCAGCTTCACCCCTGTTGACCTGCCAGTTGAAGCTGGAGGAAGGGGCTTTAGAGTGGATGTCAGTCCCAGTTCAGGGGGAGCACAGGGAGTTAGGAACTGGCAGGTCCTTAGGACTTCATCTGGACTGTGGGTGGGGCTACTCTGGGGTCCAGGGAGTTCACCTGGATAGAGGGTCTCTCACCTGGAGGAGGCAGGAGGCCCTGCTGAAGGTGGAGGGTTACCTAATTGGGGAGGGGCTCTCACCTGGGGCCGCTGAGACCTCATCTCCGCCGAGGGAATCTTACCTGTATCGCGGAGCCTTACCTGAGACCCCGGGGCTCACCTGGGGCGCGGGGGGTGGGGGGCGGGCGCCGGGGGAAAGGGGCAGTCCTCGCTGGCTGGGCGGGGGCGCGGGGCGACGCGCAGCCCTGACGGTGCGGGCCTCACCTCGCCTGGGCGCGCGGGGCCCCGGTCCGCGGGGTGGCCTGGCCTGGGAGTGGGGGGCGCTCCTGGTGGGCGCCGTCCCCCCCGGCCCGGGTTCGCAGCCGCCTCGACTTGTTTACACCGAGACCAGCTGCTGCCGCGGCTGCGGCGGGAGGGGGAGGGGGCCGGCCTCCAGTCCCGGCGGCCTCCGTGGCCAATCGGCGTGCCGCATGCAAATGAGGGGGCGCGTCATACGGCGGCCAGAACAGGCCTGGGCTGCCCTTCCCCCTGCTCCCCGCTGCCGCCGGCCCGGAAATGCGGCTGCGGCCCTCGGCGGCCCGGGCCTGGTCATCTCGTTGGCATCCCGCGGTGTTTGAAGAGGCAAGGATCTGAGGGTCCTGACTCTGCTCAGAGTTAGGAGAAGGGTGGTATCAGGACGTCCGGCCCCAGGAAATAATAGTCATAACATATCTGCGTTTATCCACTCAATCTCTGCAGCAGTCCCATAAGGCAGCCTCTCCTATTGTCTGCCTTTTAGAGAGACTGTGGCCGGGAGAGGTCTAACATCTCTCCCGAGATGATCAGCTGGTAAGAAGCAAAACAACTCACTTCGGCTGATTCCATGGTCTTTGCCATATCACCAGGAACAGACTCAGTTCATCTCTTAGAAGGGAAGAACTAAAGTTGCCACTGCTGTTGGATTCCTGGGAGCACAGGCCCCGGAAGAAGCCAGTTCCTATCAGAT
>JAJEJO010046193.1:0-13397 GCA_020662805.1 Glaucomys volans | reverse complement strand
TGCACTCTAGTACAGAGGAAGTAATTCCATTCCAGAAGGGTAAAAGGGATGGAGACAAGTCCAGACTGAAACCCAGCAGGCAGACGCTAGTCCTGCACCTCCATGTGCAGCCCCAGCACATGGTGCATCATGCTTACTGCTCAGGGCCTGGGGATGTGGACTTGGCCCCAGTGGTCACAAGGTTCAGGACCTCTATATTAGGCTGACTCCGTCCACATCCAGCAGCTTCCCCAGCAGATGTTGCTCATTACTGGCATCTCATAATCCCAGCATCTCCACTGCTGAGTTGTTTCCTTTTCACAGAGCCCCACATCTCCCTCTCGGGCAGCCTGGAGAGATTCAAGTCCTGCTGTGCTTTACCTGGCCTCCCAGGTGAGCCTTGATGACCCTGATTCCAGCATGATGCCTCTGCAGAACCAGCTCCACATTGTCTACACTAAGACCTGCCCTAAAATCAAGCAGTAAACGATCCCCCTTAAGCTATGGCTGCAGTGGACTCTGAGGGCATTCGTGACTGAGGACAGCAAAATTAATCTTCAGGGAAAAATTTCCCGAGCATCAATGTGTGAAATTGATCCCCTCCAGCATCTTAAATGACTTTTCTCATCTAGATCCTTGATACTTCCATGAGTGTTTCCTTTGCAGATGTGTAAAGAATTTAATTTTCTTGAGTAGCAGTGATCACTCCAACAATCACATATCACACCCTACCTGGGTTCACTTTGCCATGCCCACTGTGTCCAAATGGTCTTCCACTGAGCTAGGTGTTCCCAATCACCACAGGAAACCTGGTTAAAAACTGACAGCCATGGCCATGCCCCTGCTGGAATGATGGGCTGCATTGAAATGACCTCTGCCACATTAATTAGTCTATCTCATTGATTCTCCCTCACAGTATGTCTCAGTACATTGTGAAGGTTGACAAGCTCCTTTCAGAATGTGACATGGATGGCCTCCTGCTCCATATACCCACCTGCCTGTTCCCTCCAAAAGGCTTTCAGCACAGTCTCTATTGTACACGTTCCTATCAGTACTCTGGTTTTCATGGCACCCAGGGCAGTTGCCCCTTATTTCTACTTACCAAACTAAAAGTCTTCTCCAGTCTCCATCCTTTCCAGACACCTCCCAAAACAAGCTCCAAAGGCTTCAGAGCCAAATGGTGAAGTTAGGCACACCTGTGGCCCCACCTCCAAATACCAACTCCGGTGTCAGTCAAGTGCCCCTCATTGTGAGAAAAAGAACTGACCAAAACAACCTGGAAGAGAAAAAACTTATTTGGGGCTCTGGTTTTGGAGTCTCATTCCATGTTCTGCCAGGTCCCCTGCTGTGGGCCTGAGGAGCTGCAGGGACCTTGTGGCAGAGGGTGTGCTGAGGAGACCTGCTCAGCCCATGCTCTGCAGGAACTTATAGTGAGGTCCATGCTCATGGTCACGAGGAAGAGAATTTCATTCTCTTTGGC
Source organism: Glaucomys volans (assembly GCA_020662805.1). Taxonomy (NCBI): domain Eukaryota; kingdom Metazoa; phylum Chordata; class Mammalia; order Rodentia; family Sciuridae; genus Glaucomys; species Glaucomys volans. Next base: position 11,938 of record JAJEJO010046193.1, on the reverse strand, counting down.
TAAAGTACATTCCTCCTATGAAGGATCCTACCAGAGCTGCTATATAGCAGGAGGACATGCAAATAGGGCCTCCCTCTGCTCATGAAAACCAGCCCACCCTGACCCTGCAGCTCTGCACAGGAGCCCAGCCCTGGACTCCCAGCTCATCCCGCTCACTAGACAGGATTGACCACAGGCTGCTCACCATGGACTGTGTGCTCAGCTGGGTTTTCCTTGTGGCTGTTTTCAAAGGTGATTAATGGAGAACAGAGATCCTGAGTGTGTGAGTGGACAGGAGTGAGAGAAAGAGTGGATGAGTGAGAGTGTCCTGACCAGGCTGCCTCTGTGTTTGCAGGTGTGCAGTGTGACATGCAGCTGGTGGAGTCTGGGGGAGGCCTGGTGCAGCCTGGGGGTCCCGGCAACTCTCCTGTGTAGCCTCTGGATTCACCTTCAGTAGTTCCTACATACACTGGGATCGCCAATCTCCAGGGGAAGGTTTGGAGTGCTTTGCATGAATTAGCAGGATGGCAGTAGGACCAACTATGCAGACTCCATGATGGGCCGATTCACCATCTCCAGAGGTAACTCAAGAACATGCTGTACCTGCAAATGAGCAGTCTGTGTGCTTAGGACACAGCCACCTATTTCTGTACCAGAGACACAGTAATGGGACCTCAGAGTAAGTCCATACACAAACCTCCCTGCAGGGTGCCCAGTGCCAGAAGAGGGTGCTCAGCATACAGGAAACTCAGAGTCCTCCAGGAGTAGGTGCAGAGGGAGGAGAGAACAGTTCACCTCAGTCTCTGAGGTTCCCACACTACTCTTCCCTGCCCTGACACCACATTGCACAGAGATTCTTGAGATCTCTCCTGTGTCAGACCCTCAACAACTTCCTTATCAAGGTCAGGCTTGTGGTCAGCACAGACCACTCAGCACTATTTGCTGATGTAAACCACTTTTTGCAATTATATTTCCTGCACAGTGTCCCTAGTGTGAACTTTATAAATTTTTCATTTCAGTACAGGGGAGTGGACCCAGGATGTTCTACCTCTGAACTCCATCATGGCCCTTCCTGCATCTTTCTATGAAACAGGCATCCACCAGAGACCCAGGACTTGTTCCCCTCCTGACTCAGCCTCCACAGCACCTGGGGCTACAGGTAACTCCCTCTATGACCAGTTCATATTCTGAACTTATGACACCATGTCTCACCCCCTATTGGCCCAGGTGGATCCTGTGTCTTCATCCCATGACTTCTTCCACTCCCAGGCCACCTAGTTTCTTCCAGTGATGAATCATGTACACACTTCATCCTGGAGCCCACTTAGTGCCAGATCTTGCTGCAAGGTGACTCAGAAGCAGGTAGCCCAGGACACCTGGCTGCTGGGGAGAGATTTCTTGGAGCCTGCCTGGGTTTCCAGTCCTGGGGCTGGATTTGAGGGCCACAGAGACGGAGGTCCTGGGCTCTGTTTCTGCTCATGTCAGTGCCCACCTCTCCTAGGAGTCCACCTCCAGACTGGTTCAGGATGAGCTTCCATCATCTTTATCTCCCAGAGTGTCCTAAGCTTCCCCTGACTCATGCCACAGAATTAAATAACTCCATGTACTTTCACAGTATGTGTTGAGACCTATGGCTCTGAATCCATGTAACTTTTTTTGTTACCAAGTCATAGTGTAGTTTCATATTTTTAATTATCTAATTGTGACTTATAATTATATAAATTTGTACAGTTCACTTTGATTTATTCATAACTGCATAAGCATAACTTTGTAGCAGAGAAGCTGCTTCCTGCCTGTCTCTTCCTCCTGAAATTTTTCTATTTGGTGTCATCTCTTCAGTACATTTTCTATTTTTCTTCATAATAAATGAAAAAAAAAACACAATTTTTCTTTGTTGTATGACTCAGATGGTCTGAGAAATATCTGAATAACAACCAACCATTCAACAGTTTATGGTATGTTAGAGAACAAAATGGACATTGCACCTGAATAAAGACAGAATTCTCCCAGGGGCTCACTTTCCCCAGTGGTTCAGTTTCTGTCTCCTCTGCCTCATCCTCATATTCAGACGTGGATGGACAGATGCAGAGCAGAGAAGTGACATCCTTTCTGTCTCATCCATCTGAATTCCTGTACCTAACTTCATCTTCTCCATTTATATCCTATTTTTCTTCATACAAAGTAAACTGCAATGATTTCCTTTGCTGAAATTCTCAGATGTCATTAGGAATTTGTGCCTCATAACAGTATATTGTACAATATTTTGTGCATTTAATTGAACAAAGTAGACATTGTATTGGCATTCAAAGGGTATTTTTTCAGTGAGTTATTTCCTCAGTGGTTTCATTTCTGTCTCCTTTGCCTCAATGAAATGTCAGGATTTGCTCTTGGAACACTGCTCACCTCCTTCCTGAGCCCTGGTGGATGCTATGATCACTTTCCCAAAACATGACTCCCCTCACTTGCATAGAGTCTCCATTTGATTGCTTAAGCATTCATTTGTGGTTAGAATTTTACACTTAGTCGTATAAATTAGATTTGGGGGTTTTATATAAGAATATATATTGAAGGATGTGAATGATCTTTCTCTCACAGGTGATGCTGTTGATCATCAACATTACTATGATTGTCAGCATCTCTCTGTATCAGACACACAGCTGGATATCCCAGATCTATTTTCTCAGTTCCACTGAAACCTATCCTTGTGAGGCAGAGGACTGCACCTGAGACATGGGTGCAAGGAGCCATGATGGACCCAGGCTGTGCACACCAGCTGTCCATCACCTGTCCCTCCTTGGTGTTGGGAGCCCCCCAGCTGCTCTGCTCCAGTCACTGTGAAGTACATCCTGGCTGAGTCCACAGGGGCACTGTGAGCTGCAGAGCACCAGGACAAGGCCCTCTCTGCATGTGGTCCTCACCACCCACCCCACCCTCACCCTCCTTGCACCTTCCAGACTGATGACCACTGGTCCTCTCGCTTGCCAGAAGCCTGATTCACTAGTTTCTCCACATGAGTGCTGGTGTGCTGATGTTCTCCCTCTGTCTGTCTTAGGTCAGTTAGTTCCATGATTTCCAGGTCCATGCCAGTGACCAGGAGGGATAGGATGCCATTCTTTTTGGTGAAGGTATATTCCTCCTCTGTGGACAGCATACTTTCCACTTCTCCACTAAGGGACAAATTGGTGACCATGAAAAGTGCTTCAGCACTCCTAAGACCTGAGTTCAGGACAAGCCCCTTGGACACCACATTCCACCTGCTTTGTACACAGAGTAGAGGACATGAGTCCAAGGCTGTCCCACCCAAAGTCGCTTCTGGGCTCAGGCCATGCTGCAGAAATTGGAGTCTCCTGCCTGCTGAACTCCAAGCTGGCCCTGAAACTGGTAGACCTACAGTGCTGGGTTCTTAGGGGTCCTTGCTCCCAGGCTCCACTAGTCATTGCCACAGGGGTCTCAGTGTAGTTGTCACACCTTAAACAAGGCTCTGCCTTAAGCCCAAGAAGCACTCTCATATTCAGGAAGGGAATATTCACCTCCACACTCTGACACCCTGTGTCCCTGCAGAGTTAGCCCCATGGTACCCCTGGTTCTGTGTTGTCCTGAGGAGTCCACCCAAGTCACAGTTGGCACAGACCAATCCTTTACCCACTCCCAGGGCTACATCCATATCTTTAGATATTTACTATGACCACTGCTGACCCAGCACCAGTGTCTGCTGAGTCCAGTCCATGCTGCTCTGAGCAACTCCTGAGGCTCATGCTTCACAATGAGGGAGCTGGATTGCAGCAGGTTCTGGAGACCAGGGATGTCAACACCAAGGTTCTGCTCCTCACAAGGGCCTCCCTGAGGCTGCACCATCACATGGTGGGAAGGCAGGAGGCAAAGAGGCAGGTGGGGCTGGAACACCTGAGTGGGGCTGGGGTAACACTTGTGTCTCACCATGACAGGAAGTTCCTCTACCCAACCCTAGGAACATCCAGATGGCCTGGCCCAGGGTATCAGTTGTTCTCTCCATTCAGGGACCAAGTGGACATGCTGAGGGAGGCAGTGATAAAGCATCATGGGCAGGTGGCTGTGCTTCCTGAAGGATCCATGAAACTATTTCCAGAGAAACCCTGCTTCCCCAATTCTTCAATGCATAGGAAGATGAAGAGGGACCTCAATCACAGATAATAGATGATAGAGAGAGCTAGAGAGAGAGAGAGAGAGAGAGAGAGAGAGAGAGGGAGAGAGAGAGATACAAGACAGATAGCTAAATAGAATAAATTACATCAGACCCTCAACACAGCATCAAGTCCATGTGCCCACTGGCTTGTCCTCCCCAGACTCTCACAAGAGGGGGCTACACATGGCCCCATCACTCAGCTAATTACAATATTAAGACACTGACTGATTTTCACCCTGCCCGCATGTGGGTCCTGGGCCCAACACAGATGGAAGCAACTGTGGGGGGTCGAGTAGGGTTGGGGAGCAGTCATGTCCGGAGTGAGAGGAGCAACCAAATTCTAGGTCATTCTCACCAGATATGAGTGGTTGGAAACAGTGAAGCAGCACACATGCTTCTCTGTGATTTTACATTTGAAACATGGACTTACATGATCTCAAGTGTTTTTATCTTTTTTATTAAATAATTAAAAGACAATAAGAAAAAAATAGAAGTAAATCTACTTCCATAAATGCTGTTCTTCCCATGGGGCTGCCCATGTCACTCCTAACTCCACTCAGTGCTGCTCTGCCTGGGCTTCCACCCAGAGCTGCTATATAGCAGGAGGACATGCAAATAGGGCCTCCCTCTGCTCATGAAGACCAGCCCACCCTGACCCTGCAGCTCTGCACAGGAGTCCAGCCCTGGAACCCCATTCATCCCACTCAGGAGTCAGGACTGAACACAGGCTGATCTCCATGGACTGTGTGCTCAGCTGGGTTTTCCTTGTGGCTGTTTTCAAAAGTGAATAATGGAGAAGAGATTCTGAGTGTGTGAGGGGACAGGAGTGAGAGACAGAGTGGGTGAGTGAGAGTGTCCTGACCAGGCTGTCTCTGTGTTTGCAGGTGTGCATTGTGATGTGCAGCTGGTGGAGTTCGGGGGATTTCTGATGCAGTGTGGTGGATCCCTGTGACTCTCCTGTGCAGTCTCTGGATTCACCTTCTGTAGCTATGAGATGAGCTGGATTTTCGAGGCCCAAGGAAAGGGGCTGGAGTGCATCTCATACATTAGTAGTATTGGTGGAACCATTTCCTATGCAGACTCAGTGAAGAGCCAATTCACCATCTCCAGAGACAACTCCAAGAACACACTGTACCTGCAAATGAGCAGCCTGAGAGCTGAGGACATGGCTACCTATTATTGTGCCAGAGACATAGTGTGAACCTAGGCACAAACCTCCCTGCAGGGCACCAGGGCCAGCAGGGGACGCTCTACACACAGAGAGCTCAGGGTCAGGCCAGAAGAAGGTGCAGAGGATGTTGAGAGCTATATTCCCGTGTCTGGGGGTCTCTCCAGGCACCAGCTTTCCATGGGAGCTCCGTGGACTTGTCTGTGCTAATCTGTGTTTTCTCTGAAGACAGTAATTCTTGGTCATTTCCTTATGCATTTCCCCTTTTTCAACTTAAGCTTCTTAATCACAGATAACAGGTGGTTGCTTTGAAGTAATTGCACAATCACACAAGGCAAATGCTCCATTTCCACCTGCTGTGCCTCCGCTTTCCCTCCTCTACAGATTCCTTCCCCTACTTGTTGACCTTCCTCCTGCTTGTTCACAGTGTTCTTTACATCAGGGGCAGGTCCTACATGACATTCGCTGCACATGCAGCTTTGGTCCATTCTCCCCAAGTCCTCCCACTCCATCCCTCCCCCTTCACCCCTCATGCCCTCCTTCTACTCCCCTGCTCTACATTCTATTTTCCTCTCCTCTTCTGATTATTTTCTGTAGTTTCTACGTATGAGAGAAAGTTTCCAGTCCTTTGCTTTCTGAGTCTGAGTTATTTCACTTCATGATCTTCTCGAGTTCCATCAATTTACCAGCAAATATTCTCTCATTTAATTCCTCTTGATAGTGTCAAGGTCTCCACTTTATGTAAACCACATTTGCTTTTTCCATTCATCTGTGGACAGGCATCAAGTCTGGCTCAGTAAGTTGGATGATCTGAATTTGCTGCTATAAACATTTATGTGGCTACAGCACTACAGTTTGCATATTTCACATCCTGTGGGTCTGTAAGAGAATGTGGGGTACCTAGGTCATAAGTTAATGTACTAGTCAGCTTTTATGCTGCTGTGATGAAAGATGTGACCAGCAAAATTTGGGGGGAGGAAAAGTTAACTTGAGGGCTCAGGTTTCAGAAGTCTCAGTCCAAGGACAGCCAGTTCTACACCTCATTTCTCAAAGTGAAGCAAAATATCATGGCAGAAGAGTGTGTAGGATGGAAACAGGTCATGATGGTCAAGAAGCAGAAAGAGAGACTCACTCATTAGAAACAAATATGTACCCAAAATTCATGACCCCAAGGCCCACCTCATCCAGCAACACCCTGCCAAACTTCAGTGACCACTCAGAAAATTCCTTAGAGGAGATTAATTCACTGATTGGGTTAAAGTTACCATAACTCAATAATTTCCACTCTGAACCTCCTTGAATTTATCCAAAAGCTATCATATTTATACAACATCTATACCTCATATTGAAACAATAGCATGCCACCCCAAAACCCATACACTCATGACCATCTCACAATTCAAGATACATGAACTCATGTATCTTGAATTCATGTCCAAGTGTTCCCATAGTCTCAGCACTTCAAACATTGCCAAAAATTCAGGTCCAAGGTTTCCTCTAGGACTCAAGGCAAACTCTCATTGTGACCTCTAAAAAATCAAAGCAATTAACAAGTATCTAATGCATAAAAATACATAGAAAGATACATATCCTTTCAGAAAAAATAGGGAAATGGAAAGAAGGGCTGGGAACAAAGCAATACTGAAGTCCACCTGGGCGAACAACTCCTGTAGCTCCATGTCCAGCACCTGGGACACAAGTTATGGTGATGCTCTCTCCAAGTGTTGCTGAAAGCTTGGTCCTTGTCCCTAATGCCAATCCCATAATGAGGGCATGGTTTTGAGAAAAAGGAAAAAGCAGGTTTATTGCTTTAGAGTTTTCCCTCAAGCTACCAGGATTTGAATTGTCTTCTCACTTCCTCTCTTTGGCTGTCAATTTTCAGTGCACAAAGGTAAAACTGAATATTCCATATGGATTCCATGTCATTTGATGATGCTGAAATGTCTTATTAAGTTTTATTCTTTTTGTATTTTTATTTCATTTGTTCTAGTGTGTTGTACAGGTCAGTAGAATGCATATATATAATTTTGTACATCATCACAAAAGGAGTGTGATCTCTCATTTTTCAGATAATACATATGGTTGGATCCCATAGATCATGCACTCATACAAGTATGTGAGTTAAGAGCTGTTTGACTCTACTTTTATTCCTTCCCCTTATCTCTTCCCCTCCCTTCACTCCCCTCAACCTAATATAATGTAACTCTATTCTGCACTATTACCCTCCCTTATTGTAAATTAGAATCCACATATCAGAAAATATTTGGCCTTTGGTTTCTTGGTTTTGGCTTATTTAGCTTAGCATGACATTCTCTAACTCCACCCATTTACTAGTGAATGCCATGATTTCCTTCTTCTTTAAAGCTGAGTAATATCCCATCATATTTATAACCACATTTCCTTTATCCATTCATCTACTAAAGGGCATCTGAGTTTGTTCCACAATTTAGCTATGGTGAAGTGAGCTGATATAAACATTGATGTTACTGTGTCCCTGTAGTTTGCTGATTTTAAGTAATTTGGTTATAAACCGAAGAGTAGGATAACTGGATCAGATGGTGATTCCCTTGCAAGTTTTCTGAGGAATCGCCTTACTGATTTTCATAAAGTTGCACCATTATGCATTCCCAACAGCAATAAATGAGGGTACTTTTCTCCCCACATCCTTGCAAAAGTTTATTGTTGCTTGTATTCTTTTTTTATTTATTTACTTATTGATTCATTGAACACAAATGGAGTTCAGCTATTGTTTCTCTGGTTGCACACAAAGTAGAGTCACACCATCTGTGCATTCATACATGTAGACAGGGCAATGGTGTCTGTCACACATTCTGTTATTATTCTTACCCCCCCACCCTGACCCCACCCCTCCCTTCCCTGTATGCTATCTATCCTTCCTCCATTCTTGCCACCCTTCATTATGCATCATCATTCATCAGAGAGACCATTCGGCTTTTGGATTTTGGGGATTGGCTTATCTCACTTAGCATAACAGTCTCCATGTGTGATCATCAACAATACTAAGAATGTCAACATCTCTCTCCATCAGACACCCAGCTGGTGATTTCAGCAGTATTTTCATAGGTACACTGAATGCTAGTCCTTGTGAGGCAGAGGACAGCACCTGACACGTGGGTGCAAGGAGCCATGATGGACCCAGGATGTGCACACCAGCGTTCCATCACCTGTCCCTCCTTGTTGTTGGGATCCCACCAGCTGCTCTGCTCCAGTCACTGTGAAGTCCACCCTGGCTGTGGCCACAGGTGCACTGTGAGCTGCACGACACCATGACAAGGCCCTTTCTGCACTTTTCCTCACCACCCACCCCCAGGCTCAGAATCCCTGCACATATCCTTATTCACAAACCAGTGGTTCTCTCTCTGTCCAGGAGCCTGATGCAGTAGCTTCCCCACATGAGTGCTGGTGTGGTCCTGCTCTCCCTCTTCCTCAATTAGGTCAGCTAGTTTTATGTGCTTCACGTTCATGCCCATGGCCAGGAGGGACAGGATTCCACTCTGTTTGGCTAAGGTACATTCATCCTCTGTGGACAGCATATTTTCCACATCTCCATTAAGGGACATCATGGTGATCATGAAAATTGCTTTAACACTCCTGGAACCTGAGTTAAGGACAGGCCTCTGGACTGCATATCCTACCTGCTGTACACCATGGGCAGAGGTCCTGTCTGCAATCCTCAGGCTGTCCCACCCATGTCTCTGAAGGCCTCAGGCCATGCTGCACAGGTTGGCATCTCCTGGTAGCTGCTTCCGTTGCTGGGCCTGCAGTTGGTAGACTGACAATGGTGGGCCCTGGAGACTTGTTCCAAGAGATCCACTGGTCATGGTCCCAGGGACCCTAAAGTAGGAGTCACAACTGGGACAAATCTCCTGCTGAGCTCCCAGGCTCCCCCACACATCCTCTGGAATCCTGGAGGAGGAAGACCCACCTCCACAGATCCAGTACCCTCTGTGCCTGCAGAGTTAGCCCCATGGGTGCTGCCCCAGGTGCTGCTGGTGTGAGAGTTCCAACACCCAGATCAACACTAGGACAGACCAACCCTTTACCCAGTCCCAGGCCTGTGTCCCTGTCTTTAGATGTTTACTATGACCACCTCAGGCCCCACCCCACTGTGTGCTGAGTCCAGTCTCTGCTGCTCTCAGCAGCTCCTGAGGCAGAAGATTTACAATGAGAGCTGTTTTGGAGCAGGTTCTGGAGACCAGGGATGCCAACATCACGTTGCTGCTCCTGACCTTGGCTTTCTCAGGTGTTCCACACATGGCAGGATGGCAGGAGGCAAAGAGAGGGAGGTGGGGCTAAAACCCCTGGATGAGGTAGGAATCATACTAGGGACTCATCATGCCAGGAGGTGCCTCTACCAGCCCTAATGAAAACCAGGTGGCCTGACCCAGGGTGTCAGTTATTCTGTCCATTCTGAGACCAAGAGGCAATGCTGAGGGAGAGCAAGCAGAGGAATTAAGGGCAGATTGCTATTCTTCCAGGAGGGTCCCATGCTAGTTTTACCAAACAAGAGACCAGATTACAGAGAACATGAGCATGAGGGAGGCCTAGAACATGTATGATAGATTGAATGCATGGATAGATGCATGATAGAGTGATAGATAGACAGAGGGGTACATAGATGCTGCGCCCTCTTCAATTCCCCTCAGTGCTTGACAAGGATTCCACTGAGTTACAAAGATGTTTGCAAGGTCTCATCTTCCTGGGAATTGGGGCCGCTGTTTCCTGTTGTCTTGTTTAATTTGCCTATGCTTGGGAATAATATTATATTGGATTTTGGGGGAATTTTAGGGTCTTAGGGGATTTAGAACACAAGAATCAAACAGCTAATCATACTGGATATAACCAAGAAAGGCCCTTGTTCTGGGGTGATAAAAGTATAACTTGGAAAGAATGCTATGCTCATTTCCAGCAACTTATGCTAAATGTCACTGCAGATGGTGACTACTTCTAGATGACCTAGGGCAAAAAAACACGTTGTTCCCACCTTAACTCCAGGCAAACAAGTCACAAACAAAGTTGTTAAGGCTAGAAAAATAGTCCCAACAATTCAGACATCATTTGGTAATGCTTACTTGGTTAATGGAAAACTATGGCATCCTCCTAGGAAACCAGCTTCTGGTCCCTTAGATATAGACCCCCTTTATCTCCCAATGGCACTATATACCTTGGTTGGCATCAAGTATATTATAATGAAAAATGTACATGGAAGGCTCATCTCCCCTTTTTAGAATATTTAAAATATGTAAAACGCTGGTGTTTGCTTAGTTGCTCTGAACAGCTTTCTTGGGCAGGAGGGACTAATGCTTACTGGGCAAAGCAGGAGGTGTAACCTAACAAGAGCTATTGTTCCTATTGAACTAATTATTAACCACATATTGTAAGCTTATATGTTGTTCATAGAAATGACTTCAGTGCACGATGTTACCAGTAAAAGATTATATAGAAAAATACTTAAAAATATTATGAAGAGTTGATAATATTTAATCTGCTAACATGTTTTGCCTTTTGTCTTGTAATTTGCATCAGTTTCCTTTTGTGTGGCCTCAAGATATTGTACTCATGCTAGAAGCTAACATATAAAAATGGTGTGTGGAAAAAATAAAGTTAGAACACAACTTAGCCTCAGATCACTGAGTCTGTGTTGCCTTGTTCTCCACCTCGCCGACGCCATCCCAATCACCAGAGAGCACCACGGCCCTTTGTGCTAGGGCTGGACCCCGGCACATAGATACATAGATGATAGATAAGAGGCTTAGAACAGATGACAGAGAGACAGACAGATGGAATCCATTATTCTCACAAGCCCTCAGGATAAGGGAATGCTGGCCCCATTGTCAAAGCCTTTCAAGACCTTCACCACGTACCAAAATCCATCAGTCTCCATCACCACTTTCCTTGGAATGGAGAAGGAGGATGCTGGGCATGGAGAATGAGAACCATGGAGAGGCCTGAATTCTTCGAGGGCAGCAACTTCCTTCACTCAGTAGAAGACACAAAGCCAGGGCCTGCCCTGCCCCAAGTCACATTCAGGTGCACATGGCCAGTCCATGGCCAAATCACAATGGAACACAGGTGGAGCCTGGCACTGTCTGCACTAGCGGGGGCTGTGTCCCTGACATTGCATCCACCATGGGAAAAACCATCATGGCCACCACCTCTGTCAAAGGCCAGGTGACTAAGGACCAGGTCAACAGTACTGGGTGTGAGTGCCACTCCACAGGTGAGGAGAGCTTAGACTGTCTGGCCTTACTTTGAGAGAGTCCACAGGGCAAATGTGGCCTGGGGACCATGTGAGGGCAGTGAGGGCCATGCACCATGATGGGATTTAAGCCTGACCCTTGACACAGCACAAACTCATGGGAACACGGGCTGGTCCTTCTACAAGGCCACTAACAAAAGAGGTATACATATGATCCCTTGTGCACTCAGTTCATGACTATTGAAGGTCAGGACAGAGGATGGATTTCTCCCTGCCCACATCTGGGCCCTGTGCCCACCACAGATGGAATCAGCATGTGTACCTGATGGTTCTGTGCAAACTGGTTTCTTCTGAGCTGAAGGAAGCCCTCACAGGGAGGCACAGCCTTCCCACTGCAGGTGTCTCTGAG
>JAJEJO010046188.1:0-35080 GCA_020662805.1 Glaucomys volans | reverse complement strand
AAAAAAAAAAAAAAAAAGGGTAGAAAGGAGAAAGTAAAAAAAAAAAAATGTAACTTTCATTTCCTTCCATGATACTAGAATCAATGCAACATCATATCAATAAATAAATAAATATTAACATCGATATTGAACATATATACCTCTCCATTATCTAATCTCTAGCCATAAAAATATTTTAGTTGTTTAATATTTACTATTTTGCTTTCTTTCTCTCATTTGTATATACCTTGTACCTATTCTTCTTCATTCACATTTTCTACAGAATTAAATCTAGAAGATTCCTCTTTCAGGAATCCCAACAACCTGTCCTAATGTTTTGGTTCCATATTTCCACCTCATATTTCACTCATCACTTCTATTCTATTGTGCTTGCTTATTTATATCTAGGACCCCTTACATTACAAGTTCCCTGAAATTCAAGACATTTATTCATCATCTTTACTTTTAGTATCTCTAGAACCTAATATAGCACCTGAAGTATTGTAGAAACTCAATAAATACTGGTGACTAATTATCTGAATATATACTAGTGAAAAAATTAATAATTGGATCAATATTTTAATCATTTTGTCATTAATATGTAATAAGCCTTGGACGGTGAAAGTATATCTTCATAAAATATTCACTTAGTACTTTGCCATCATATTTTGATGGTGCATAAGCAGGGTAACATTCTTAACCACATTTCACAGATTAGAAGGGAAGGTAAAATTTAAGTTATTTAATAATGATGTCAGCATGGGTAGATGGTACTATAGTGCTAAATCTAAACAAGTTGCATGTTTTGAATTCATGATGCATGAAACTATACAAATAGTCGATCATAATATTTGAAAATAGATGTGTTTATTGATTAAGATTTTTATATATTGGCTGAATAGTCATACATTACTGAAAGCCTAAATTACTCAAAATATTTAATAAAACATTCTATCTAGCCATTTTGTTTTTAAGCTTTATTGAAGCAAATTTGATATTCAAAATATTGTGCATATTTAATTTTATACATTGTGATGACTTTGCACAAATATATACTTTCCGTGATTCCATTGATGAAATCAAGGTAGTAAATATATCCATATCCTCCAAAAGCATCCTTTTATTATGTTCTTTTGTGTCTTTTTTGGGGAAAGGGAGGGAAATAAGAATTTATATGTATTCACTAAACATATTTTAACCTACACAACACTATTAAAAACTGTAGGTACTGTATTGTACAGAACAGTCCTAGAATTATTCCTCTTGCCTGACTGATACTTTATAGGCATTTTGCAGCAAATAATTCCCCATTTCTTCCTCCACCTTGTCCATGGTAGTTACCATTTTATTTTCTGTTTCTATGCATTTTACTCTTTTAGATACCTCAGTGAAAAGCAATTGTGATATTTATCTTTCTTTGATGGCTTAGTTTACTTGGCGTAAGTATTCTAGATTCATCCATGTTGTCTCAAATGTCAGGATTTCCTTCTTTTTAAAGGCTGAATAGTATTATATTTTATGCATACACCACCAATTTAGTCTATTAATCTCTTTATCTGACAATGGACATTTGTGTTGTTTCCATATCTTATCTATTATTAATCATGCTGCAATGGAACTTGGGATTGCAGCTATCTCTTTAATATTCTGATTTCAAGTATTTTACATATATATTCATAATTAGTGATGTTGAGCATTCTTTCATACACCTGGTGGCTATTTGTGTATCTTTGGAGAAATAGACTATTCAAGTGTTTTACCGATCTTTCAATCAAGTCATATATTTTTGCTACTGAGTTTAGAGGCTTCTTTTATATTTTGGATATTAATCGACTAATAATGTGAGAAATATTTGCACAGATTTTATGTGATTAGGGGTTACCATTTGGTTTCATTTTTATCAGCAGGAGATTTCAGTATCTCATAACTGGCCCTTGGGATTAATTCAGAAACTCAGATAAATTCAGTATAAATGTAAAATAATTATTATTTGCTTCTATTGTGCCATTAGTTTTCCTGGAAATAATTTGATCATATATCTGCATTAAATTACTCTTTATGAAATTTACAGTAAGCCATGCATTATGATGTTAGGTTATATTTATAACTTGACAATAAAATAAAATGAATTTTCAGAATGTTGCAGTGTTGGTCAAGAATTATTTCCCACTATGCCTTAAGTCATCTTATATATCCTCCCTTTTTTTCTTAAGTACCTCAACATTATCTGAGGTACTGTATGGTAGAGTTCCCACCTAAATGATATCATATCATCCATGATTACAAGACTTACAACATTTTAGCTAGTGACCATGTTATGTAGTACATAGAAAAATCTGGAAGTCAAGCCAATAGGTCTTCAGAAAACATCCAATAATGCATCTAAAGAATTCTAATAAGATAACTGTAGTTAAAATTGACACTTTCAAGTTGATTTTTGTAGTCACGGTTGCTGTTGATTTGATCGTTGTAAGAATAAGCCATTGCTGCTTATGGACAGTAGCCATAAATAGCCAAAAATCTCCCTATAGATATATTTCTTGTTGATTATATTTTCATAACACTGGTGACCATAACATTGAGTTTATTTTAATGTGAATTGCTGCTGTTGATAATTCTTGCATGATATTTTTATAGTAGAATATTTATTGTGTATGTTCATATAAATACAATAATTTTAATAGTCTTTGCTTGTTCTTGACTGACAGGGTTTATGTAACAGTTTCACACTTTAAAGGTTTGGAGTTAAATAAGGTGTTGACTCTGATGTTTTATCTAGAGAGATCTTCAGGTAATAAATATAATCTCCTGAAAATTTTCCATGGGAATAAATCAAGAGAACATTAATATGATATTGGTTAATGTTTTATTTATGTGATAATTTTGAAAATCTTTTAGAAATGTCTCAATTTTTTCTTGAAAAAGGGTTAAAAGGGAATCTACTTCCTACATGTATCCTACAAACTTAAAATTGATGCTACCACTTTGGTTTAGATTTCCTTCAAAGATGTTTCTAAAAGTAATACTCCAAAACTTGTTGTGATCTCCAAATCTTGCTTTAAAAATATGTATGCTGATCTCACTTAGCATAAGAGTTTCCAACATCATCCATTTACCTAAGTGAGATCAGCCAATCCCAAAAATCCAAAAGCCGAATGGTCTCTCTGATATATGAATGATGATGCATAATGTGGGGGGGAAAGATGGCAAGAATGGAGGAAAGATAGCTAGTATAGAGGGAAGGGAGGGGTGGGGGTGGGTGGGGGGTAAAATTAATAACAGAATGTGTGACAGATACCATTGCCCTGTGTACATGCATGAATGCACAGATGGTGTGACTCTACCTTGTGTACAAACAGTGAAACAATAGCTGTACTCCATTTGTGTTCAATGAATCAATAAGTAAATAAAAGAATAAAAAAAAATATGTATGCTGGACTGCTGTTAAATTTCAGTTTATAAAAATGTCATATGTCACTTCAGGATGAACATGGAATGCATGTTTACTAGAATCTTATGAAAATTGATAAAATTATATTTAAGAGATAACTAATTTTGTATGAGAGACAATATGCTGGTTAGATTAAGAAAGGGAAACAGGTAAGCGCTCTACCAACTGAGCTATATCCCCAGCCCCAATTGTTATGCTAAGTGAGATTAGCCAGTCCCCAAAATCCAAAGGCCAAATGATCTCTCTGATAAGTGAATGATGATGCATAATGCAGGGTGGAAGGGAGGTAAGAATGGAGAAAGGATAGAGAGCATAGAGGGAAGGGAGGGGTGGGGTTGAGGTGGGGGGCTAAGAATAATAACAGAATGTGTGACAGACATCATTGCCCTGTGTACATGTATGAATGCACAGATGGGGTGACTCTACTTTGAGTACAACCCGAGAAACAATAGCTGTACTCCATTTGTGTTCAATGAATCAAAATAAAATAAATTAAAAAAAGAATTAAAAAAGGGAAACAAAACAAAATCATGTATGATTTATTTATGAAAACATGCAGATGTAATTAAACTGTTTTACTGATCAAAAAATATTGAGTTCAAGAAAAGGAAAAGACTTTGCTTGTAACAGAATTATCTATCTGCACTTCACAGCAAGATGATATTGTTTTCTGCTCCATGAAGGTAATGTGAATATCCATACTACTTAGAATGCTATCAAATTCCTGTTTTGAATTTGTAAATTGAAATTAATTTTATTTTAAGTGGTGCATAAAAGCATAAAAATTGTACATACAAATCGGGTAATGGGATGTTTCAATGTATGTATATATTTATATATTGGTTTAATCAGGTTAAACCTATACCTCTCATCAAATATTTAAGATTTCCTTATCTTTATTTATCCTACATTTATTTTCATTCATTGTAATCAATTTGGCTTTTGTACAATGATTTGTAGTAGGGGAATTTGTAAGCCCTGTTATAAGAAGATGATGAGAACCATAAGACATTTGTGTAGTGTAGGGGACAGATTTTTTGAAACATCTTACTAAAATAGAATTCATATTTTGTGAAATTCACCCATTTAAAGTATACAATATAATGTCTTTGGGGATATTTATGGAATTGAACAACCATCACCACAATTGATTTTAGAACATTTCTTCCCCTCCAAATAAATACCACAACTGTTGGCCTTTGCTCTCATCCACCCAACCTCCTCGGCCCCAGGAAAATATTAATTTACTCGCAGTCTCTATAGAGTTGCCTATATGGACATTTCATATAAATACTATCATGCAATTTATTGTGCTTTCTGATTGGCTTCTTTCATTTAATATGAAAAGTCCATCAATGTTGTAGCATGTTACAGTGATTACAAATTATAAATTAAATAATTGACTATGTATAGATTACAATTTGTTTATCTGCTAATTTGTTGCTTGACATTTGGATACTTTGCTCTTTTTGGCTATCAAGAATAATTCTGCAAACATTCCTATACGAGTGTGTGCATGGACATATATTTTTATTTCTCTTGGATGTGTACCTAGGAAAAGAATTTCTGGATTGTATTAGAGTTCTGTTCCAATGTTTGATAGTTGTACAGAATAGTTCTGTTCAATAGTCTGAGGAACTGACAGTTGTGCTTCCTTTAAAATGGAAGATTATTTATATTCCAACCAGAAATTTCTCTGCATCCTTGTCAATATTTGTTATTATCAGTATTTTGATTGTATCCATCCTAGTAGGTATGAGATGGTATTCCATTGTGGGTTTTTTTTGTTGTTGTTTTTTTTTTGCGGTGCTGGGGATTGAACCCAGGGCCTTGTGCTTGCAAGGCACGCACTCTACCAACTGAGCTATATCCCCAGCCCCCATTGTGTTTTTGATACAAGTTGTTATTGTCCATTTGTGCATTTTCCTTGGAAAAATGCCTATTAATTATCTTTTCAGATGTATGATTTACAAAACTTTTTTCCTGTTTTTTGATTGCGTCTTCATTTTCATTTTCCAGAGGCTTTTAATTTTGATGATATCCTACATTCAAATTCTCTATTCTGTTGCTTTTTTTCATTGTGTTACATGTAACAAAATATTGCATAGTTCAAGATGTGTCAGATTTATACCTATGTTTTCATCCTAGAATTGTATCACTTTAGAGGTTATATTGGTCATCCATTTTAATTCTTATATATGTTTTAAAGTTGGAGTATGTTACGTTTGGACAGGAGCTATCTGGTGAAAGCTCATGTATAAAACACTGCAGGAGTGTTCAAAGGTGATATAATTGCATTATAAGAACTATAACTTAATTAGTGGACTAATCAATTTGATGGATTAATAATTTGAAAAAAGTACTGTACTGAGTGGTGACTATAAGGAGGTAGGGTGTGACTGTAGGAAGTTGGTCACTGGACATGTGCTTTGGGGGTTTATATTTTGTCCCTGGCTCCCTCCTCTCTTTCTCTGCTTCCTGGTTGCCATGTCCAGAGCAGTTTTGTTTTACTTCACCCTTCTGCCACAATGTTCTGCCTCATTGGGCCCAGAGCTATGGAGTTGGCCAATCATGGACTGAACTTCGGGAATTTTGAGACAAAGTGACTTATCCTCCTCCAGTTGTTCTTGTCAGGTCTGTTAGTCTTTCCCATTGATGTCATCTTTCTTGTGCTTTATTTGCTCAAAATCAATCTCAGATCCTGTCATCCTCTTATATATGTCTTTAACGTAATGATAGTTTGTTTCAAAGTGAGTTGTGTCATCATATGTGTAGGAGATAAAGATATGGCTCTTTTTTCCTAAATCTTTTGGTACAGGAAGGTGACCAATGTGAAGAAATTTCTGTTCATTCGGTTCCAAAAGCTCCAAACTGATCTTATTTCTTTTTCATGTTCCTGGGTTTCCACAGTTGTATTAATGATGGCAATGTACTTCCCTTGTACTGTCACATTATGTGCAGAGGAGGTCATGCAAACATAGATATCTGACTTTTGATTGACATGGTTCTGTAGAATAATGAGGTTGCATATAACTCTGATCACCTGGTCCACTTTTTTACCTGATGTTTTACATAGGTGGGGTAATAGATGTGCTGCTTACATACAGTGAGCAATCTCTCCTTCAGACTTTATTCTAACCTCTTTTCCATTTTGCATGATGATTTCTTCAATTTGTTTATTCAACATGTAGTTACCTCCATAAATTTCACTCAACCTTGCAAATTCTTGTGGCAGTTCTCCAAGGCCATAGAGTGGATAAAACTATAGGTTTTTGCCGTATATTGCCAAAGACTCACTGTAAAGTTTAATTTTATTAATGGTTTCATAACATGTTTGATCTAAGTAGTCATCAGTTCTATAAGGTGCAGGAGCATGACCAGTAAAATCTAAAATATCTTGGCCCAAATCAAATTTCTTATATACATCTTGAATTATGGTCTTCTTAGGATCAATACCCTCAAAAGTTCTAGGATCTTTTCATCAAGGTTGGCAACATACACTAGGAATTTTCTGAAGCAATGTTTTTCAAACGTTTGCATTAAATTAGACACCAGGGCTTCTGCTTCAGTGGAAAGAACCTTGTATATTTTCCCTCCCTTATTAAAAATGCTTCCTTCAGTTACTTTGAAATCCAGATAGAGAGTGACCTTTGTATAAAGCATCATCTTAACCACTGACCATTAGCCATGAGCAACTTGGAAAATATGTCAACATTCCAGTCTCTTCCTCTCCCCATTGATGCTGATGGTGGTCCAGTGGTGTTATAGAAGCACTTTACTCTCCAAAATATGGGTTTTGATCCATGTGAAGAAACTTCTTTCCATTCACTGACATTATATTGGACAGAATACATTCTGTCAGACAGGAGGTTGCCTAGCAAGATTGATCACATTGTACTTCTCTTTCATGGAAGGGCAGGGCAAGGACTTAGGATCCCAGAACCCAGAAAGCACAGAGGCTCTGCAGAGACCCTTAAGAAATGGGAAGATGCTCAGGCCATTTGGGGCCCTGCGGAAATGGGAAGGCTGGAAAAGCGGTAAAATCGAGCTGACCAGGAGGTGAGGTGGGCTATCACCTCAGAGAGAAAGAGAAGAGTTGGACAGGGAGGGGAGGGTGGGTACCAGAAGAAATTTTGAGAACTGATTTCACCTAAAGACTTGAAGTCATTTTTATCTTAGACAGTATAGTTGATTTTCTTTATATAAGATAAACTCATCTGCAAATAAAAATAATTTTATTTCTTCCTTTTCAATCTAAATACTTTACTATTTGCATGTCTCACTGCCCTGCTAGAATTTCCTGTGAAATGTTGAATAGAGGTGATGAAAACACACATCCTTAACTTGACTGACTTCAGGGGAATGACAAACAAAATTTCATGATAAAATATGATTATTAAGTTGCATACAAAATAATGAGCCTTATCAGGTTAAGAAAATTGCCTTCTATTTCTGGTTTGTCTATGTCTTTTTTCATGAGGGATTGCTGAATTTGTCAAATGGGTATTTTACATCCATGGAGATAAAGTTTTGGTCCTTTTATTCCCTGGTGATATGGTATATTACACCAATGATTTGAAATGTTAAAATAACCTTGAATTTTTAATAGAACCCAATTGCTTGTGGTACTTAATATTTCATATATATATATATGTATATACTTTTTTGGTTTTGTTTTTCAAGTGTTTTTTAAATGACATTTACTTTTCTCTTCATAAGAAATACTGATTTGTCATGTTCTTTTGTTATTTTTCTCTGATTTTAAGATTAAATTAGTACTCAAAGCATGTTGCAAACTATTACTTACTATCCCTTTATGTGAGGAAGTTTGTGAAGAATTAGAATTAGTTATTTTTAATATGGCTAAACTTATATTAAATAATATGTCCTTGTATTTTTTCCTTTTCAGGAGCTTTATTAAATCGATAATTTAGTATCTTTAAGTATTACAAGTCTATTTAGTTTTTGTCTTTCTTTCTAAGTGTAGGTAGTTTGTGTATTTTTAGGAATTTTTCCATTTCAACTATTATTTAATGATTTGTCATATTACTAATCCTTGTATTCCCTTATAACTTTTTTTAATTTCTCTAAAACCATTATTAACACTGCACCTTTCTTTTCATTTGCAAGTTTTGTATTTTGACTCTCTCTTGCTCTATCAACATAAATAACATTTTATCAATTTGTTGCTATTTTCAAAGAACCAACTTTTACTTATATTAATTTCCTGTTCTCTGGTTAATTTTAACTTTTTAAAATTTTCTTTCAATTAGTTTGAGGTTAGGTTGCTTATGTTTATCCATTGTCATAAGGTTAGACTGTTACTTTGAGATCTTTTTCCTCTTTTTAATTAGGTAATTCCCATTTCATTTTTCCTCCATGTGCTGTTTTTCACTGCATCCTGTCAGTTTTGCTATGTTGTATCTTCATTTTCATTCATCTCAATATATTATCTAATTATCTTTGTCATTTCTTCTTCCACTCAATTACCTAGGACTGTGTTTTTATTTCTGCATAATTTTGAATTTTCCTAATGGATGCTGTTAATTTCCAATTTCACTCATTTTTATTGGAGAATTTGCTTTATATTATTTTGATATTTTAAAATTTATTGAAAATTATTTTTTGGTCAAGCATGTGATCTCTCCTGGAGAATGTTTTGTGTGCACTTTTAAAGAATTTGTATTTTCCTGTTGGTGAGTGGCATAGACATGTACATTAGGTCTAGTTGGTGTATAGTATTGTATAAGACATCTATTTCTCTCATGGTTTGAATCTGGAATGTTCTCTAAAGATTTATATGTTAAAAGCTTTGTCCCCAATAGAGCAGTTTTCAGAGATGGGGCTCTTGGGAAGTAATTGGATCATGAGGGCCCTCACCTCATCAGTGGGTTAATATATTGATGGATTAAAAATTTCATGGCATTATTGGGAGATGATGGAAACTGTATGTGATGGAGCCTTGTTGGAGGAAGTAGGTCATTAGGGGCAAAGCTGGAAAGCTGTATTTTGGCCTCAGCACCCACCATTTCCTGAATGTTACAAAGTGAGCAGCATTCCTCTGTTACAGCTTTCTGCCATGATATTCTGCCTCCCAATAGGGAGGGACTGAAACTTATGCAACCATGAAATAAAATCTTTCTTCCCTTTAATTTGTCTAATATCAGGTATTTCGTCACTGAGATGATAATATGACTAAAAAAAGTTTCCTTGTTCATCCTCTGCCAGTGTGTTGTTTCCATAATTAACAATGGCATATCAAGTCTCTATTAATATTGAATTGTTTACTTCTCCCTTTTATTCTCTTGGATTTTATTTTATGTATTTTGGGGCTCTGCTGTTAGGTGTGTAGATAGATGATAGATAGATAGATAGATAGATAGATAGATAGATAGATAGATAGATATGCTTATAGTCATATTTTCTGATATATTTATTATTTTGCTCTTCTAAAATATATTAATTTAACTGTAACATAATGTTGTTTTGTTTGATATTAGAATAACCACTAAAATCATCTTATGGTACCATTTGCATGCTATTTTTTCTATGTGTTTTCTTTCAGACTGTAACTTTGGGGGAATGTGTCTCCTATGTATAACATGATTGTGGAATTATAAAATCTAGTGTGTCTTTGGATTGGACTTTTTAATCCAGTTTTATTTAATCTTATTGATACAGTTAGATATATGTCTAAAATTATAATTTTTAAAAAAATTTTATTTGTTCTAACTTTTACATGACAAGAGAATGCATTAATACATTTTGATAGATGATACATAAAGGGAATAAAATCTCTCATTTTCTGATTGTACAAATTATAGGAACACATTGGACATGCAGTTATATATGCTTAGCATAATATTGTCTAACTCCATGCATTTACCAACAAATGCCATAATTTCATTCTTCTTTAAAGCTGAGAAATATTCCATTGTGTATTTATATATATGTACATATATATATATATATATACACACACACACACACACACACACCACATTTTCTTAATTCATCTGTTAAAGGGCATCAAGTGTGGTTGATTCTTAATAAATATTAGTTACATGTAATTTTAACTGTGTATTATTTTGAGGCATTCCAATTGACTTGTGATATTCTAACAGACACAAATCAGGGCATAGGAAATCATTTCAATGTGCTGTTGCTTAAAACAGTCTGGGCAATTCAGGCAAAATATATTAATATGTTAATTCCACTTGTGTATCAGCTGTCTAACATTTTATTAAAGTAATATTATAATATGATGTATGTTGAATTTATAGTTAAAGATTCAGTGGGTTAATGTTTTAAAATATGATACCAGGGACAATTTTAAATTATATTATGAAACTGTTTTTTAAAATACTCTGTCTTAGGTACTTGGGTAATTGTAATAAATTACTGAGTGAGTCTAGGCCCTTATTGAAAAGACAAAAATCTATATTTTATATACTTAAGAAACTGTTTTTATAAAAACTAAAATTATTTTTGGAATTAACAAAAACAAACTATTGATTAAAAGATATAACTCAATGATAGGAATTACACAAATGACCAGGAATAATGATATAATGGAATCTTCATATTCAAGGGTGCCCTAATATTTTTCCCTCTACCCAAAAGCAAACTATTTAATTAAGTAGAATTCACAAGTAGGTGTCTAATATCAAGAATGTACATTGCACATCAATATATGCTAAAGTTTTAAGTGTTCTTGGCAATATTACATAGAACAAAAACAGCAATTTGGATTTTTAAAAGCTGCACCTCATTTTGAGGTCTGAAATATCCTACTGATATGACTTCATGGATGATATTAACAGAATTATTGTCACTTCTTCGTTCATTTGATGCCAAATAAAAATATTTTTTCATTTTCCTGGCTATTAAGTGTTCACATTTCAGACATTGTGTTGTCACTGTACATTTTATCCCACATTAAAGTACATTTATTTGAAACTGTCACTTTGATCATTTTCATATGCAATATCCCCTACATATTGAACTTTAAAGATTAATCAGCTATTCACATTTTCTCTTTAAAGGAAAAAAAAAAGTTAAGGAACTTCATGTACAAGTGAACTAATTAAGGGTAGTTAGAAATTTTTATATTATTTAACCATAGTGATCAGTGAAACTTTTTTGAGTTTAAAATTTGTAGCTATACTTCGTTATTCACATATATTACAATGTTTGATTTTATATGCTAATTAGTCAAAGACCTCTAACTTTACCTTAATACACTTAAAATATAAAGCTCTGTCAAAGCCTACATAATACATTGAAATATCTTATGTATTTCTAAGATTTAAGCTTTAGTTCGTACTGGTGTACTTGTTGAAAATACCTTCTTCCTCCCTGGCAATCTAATTCTATGTCTTTTCTAAACCACTATTCACGTCACTACTTGGAATATTACTACTTCCATCAGAGTTGACAAATCTCATATTACTCCATTCATTATCTTAGTATCAGTCTTTTTGGCACTTGGCCCCATCATTTGCACTAAATGTACATGTTACGGTATAATCATACTTTTCTTGCATATATGGTTCCATTCCAATTGGATTATAATCTGTTCTTAGTTGTAGGTCTTTCTCAGACATGCATAATCAATCATATAAGGACTAATGGCAAGTAATCACATAAATATGTGGTAAGGACTAATTACAGGGGTGAAATAATTACTTTAATATGCAATTATAAAATCATTTGGCTTACTGAAATAAACTCAGATATGTCATGGAATATTCTTTCATTGCAAATAACCAATATAATGACCCATAAATGATTTGTATTCAGCTGCACTATTAAATATAAGAAATGAACAAAAGGTGACCCTATTCCATATTCTAAAAATTCTGAGTGGTAGTTTGGCCCACTGTCTTCAAAGAAAAATGATAATAGACCACATTTTTTATTTCTTTTTTTAAAGCCACAGAAATAAAATATTATCTTCAAAGAGTGTTCACAGTTTAACATATCCATTTTATGGAAGGAAAGCGTTACCATTCTAGAATGACCTACTTAGAAATATTCACAAGTGAGAAAATTCTCAGTGAGACTTTGGATTCTTGTTTCATATGCATGTTTTACTAGCTAATCTTTCTTATGAAGATCCACAAGACCTGCAGAAAGCAAGCATAATACAGAGCTATTTATCATTTAGGTTGCTAAATCTAACATATTTTAATTATTTTCAAGGATCAGCTTTGTGACTGAGACTTCTGTGGCTAATGAGGAGGTGTTATTACTATAGTGTGTTCTGTTAAAACACATGAGGTTAAGCACTTATAATACATTCATTAGAGGGTAGTAAAATAATTAACAATTAGTAGATCAATGACCTTAGAGCATATTCTCTTCATGCATTTAAAAAAAATCCGTGCTTCCTATACTTTGTAGGAAGTCATTAAAAAAATAAAATTTATTAGATATAGGCTTTAGGATAAGTAGAAAATGTAAAACTTCAAAAGTAAGTTATATTTATTATAGAAAAAATCATAAGTGTAAATTAAAAATGCACTGGCTTACAAAAATGAAATTTATGTGTATTTCTTGAATTTTTCTAAAATGTCTAAATTTTTTGTTAGGTGATCAACATTAATTAAATATTGTACATTAACTTTTGTCTCCTCAAATTCATATGTTAAAATCCTAACCCCCAGTGTCTCAGAATGTGGCTGTATTTGGAGAAAGGGCTATTAAAGAAGTAATTAAGTGTAAAGGAGAACATGAGGGTGGGCCATAATCCAATCTGACTGGTTTTCATATAATTAGAGGAAATTTGTATGCACAGAGAAATCAGATTGCTACATGGGCATAGAAGAAAGACTGTGTGAAGAATCAATGAGAAGAGTGACTTCTGCAAGGCCAAGGAGAGAGAACTCAGCTAAAACCAAGCCTGCTAACACCATGATCTTCATTTCTTAGTTCACAGAACTGTAATAAAATAAATTCCTATTGTTCAACTTTTCAATTTGTGATATTTTGTTATGGTAGTTTTAATTAATGTGGCAATCTTTTAGAAAACCAGTGCAGAATTAGGAAAACTATTATTGCTGAGTCATATATGACATATATATGTAACTGACAAGTGAATTATATCAAAGTTTGATAACTGGATATTGATCCAGAGTCTAGGTAAAATACCACCATAGAATGCTTCCTTAGGAGAAATTGACAGTATAGTACTGTGTACCCAATTATATTCTGAAATCTTTTATGACCTGATTTAATAAGAAGAATAAAATATGTCTATTATTCAAGGATGCAATTAAGTACAATTTCAAACTTTAGTGTATAGATGATTAAGGGCTCTTCATCAGTCATTATTGCAAGTGAATAATTATGGATTATTAATACTGTCACACCCAAGTTAGTAAACATAAAGGTTTTGAGGTTCTTATTTCAGTCACTACCATCTGGACATCAGAAAAGTATGAATTACATGTACACCACACGTATGTTAGAATTCCTGAAGGATTTTAAAGGACATAGGTAATATTTTAAGTTGGCCTTTGTCTTCATTACTCTTATTTTTGGTTTGTAATTATGAATTACTGTATCTTTCTTATTTTATATGTTCTTAATTATTAATTATTGGTCATTGAATAATTATCACATTTTTGTTTAGAATTATTTGGTTAATACTTCAATAAATGAATGGATTTTTACATCAATATTTTTAATCTTAATTATCTTATAAGTAAATTATAGAATATATGATGGTTAAAATAGGAACTTTTGAAAATATTAATAATTTCCAACACAATATAATGTTAAGTGTAACAAAATTGCTGATTTTAATGGGAAAAATGCCTAATGAGAGTCAAAACAAGAGGTAGCAACTAGTAGACTTTGTATCTTTGCTCTCCCACAGAAAGACTGAGTTATCAACAATATACAGTTCCAAATCCTTTATGAGAATTGTAGAAACCAGTTGAAAAGTTACAGAACCCTAATCAAAGTAAAACCAAGAAAGGAATCAAGAAAATATGGCAGTTAGTTTCATGTCCATCCATATAGTTTTTTTTAACCTATTAAGCCTATGTGGTACAACCAGAAGGAAGTTTCTCAAACTCAGGATCTTCTCTCAGGACATTAAAAGAGAGTGGACCATGGACTGGAATAATTTGTATTGTTAAAATGTCCCTACTATCTAAACCAATTTATACATTTAATGCATATCAAAATACCAATGACATTTTTCACAAAATAAAGTCCTATAATACATATATAACCACCAAAGACTCCAAATAACTAATGCAACATTGAACAAAAAGACCAAAGCTAGAGAAATCACAACACCTGAACTCAAAATATATTACACAACTATCATAACCAAAACAACAAGGTATTGGCATAAGAACCAATATATGGATCAATAGGACACAGTAAATAAACCAGATAAACATAGACATATACAGCTAAATGATATTTGACAACAGTGAGAAAAACTTACATTAGAAAGGACAGTCACTTCAATAGATGGTGATGATAGGAAAATAGGAGATTCACCTCTAGAAGAATAAAAATATATCACTATCTCTCATCATATATATTTTTAAAATTTTTATTTGTTCTTTTTAGATATATGTGACAGTAGAGTGTTTTTGACATGTTATTCATACATGTAGAATAAATTATTTTAATTAGGATCCCATTCTTGCAGTTACAATATTAACTCTCAATGGATCAAAGTTCTAAATTTAAGATCTATAACTATGACACTAATAGAAGAAAACATAGAGAAAATATTTCAAGACATTGGTGTAGTTTGCAACGATTTTGAACAAGACCCAAAAAGCACAGGCAACAAAAGCAAAAATAGGCAAATTAAATTATATCCAACAAAAATATTCTGCACAGAAAAAACAGATAAAAAATAAGTAAACAGGGTTGGAGTCGTGGAGTGCTTGCCTCTTACATATGATGCCCTGGGTTCAATCCTCAGCACCACGTAGAAAGATAAATAAAAGAAACATATTGTATTCATATACTTTAAAAAATATTTTAAAATAAATAAATAAACAGACTTAAGATGCAACCTGACATTCAGATAAGAAAGGTAGTTCTTATCTACCTTTAGATAAGAGAGAGAATAGAGGAGGAGTGTGTCAGCTTTTCATCAATGTGACTAACAAACTTAACAAGAACAACTTAGGGAAGGAAAACTTTAATTTGGGGGCTAGGGATATAGGTCAGTTGATAGAGTGCTTGCCTTGCCCTGGGTTCAATCTCCAGCACCGCAAAAAAAAAAAAAAAAAAAAAAAGTTTAATTTGGGTTCAGTGTTTTAGAGGTTCGGCCCCTGGTCTGTCAATTCCATTGCTTTGGGTCTGAGGTGAGGCAGAGCAGCATGGCAGAAAGGTGGTGGCAAAGGAAAGCAGCTCACCTCATAGTAACTGAGAAGCAGTGAAGGGAAGGAATGCAAGGAAGATGAATTCTTTCAATGCATGTGCCTATTGACTCATCTCCACCAGTCATGCCCAACCTGCATAGAATTAACATCTGGTTAGGCAAAGCTATGATGGACTGATTAAGTTATGGTTCTCACAGACTAATCATTTCACCTCTGAACTTTCCTGCATTAACACAGAAACTTTGGGTGGATATCTCATTTCCAAGTCAATTACAAGAAGGGATGGGGAGAAGTTGATCAATGGGTACTAAATTACAATTCTGTAACAGCAAGTAGTTCTGACATACTATTGCACAGTAGGTGACTATAGCTAACAACAATGTATTATACATTTCAAAAAGCTACAAGAAAGGGTATCAAAAGTTTCCAACAAAGAAATGAGAAACATTTGAGGAGATAAATATGTTTAATCTGATTTAAATGTCACACAATGTATATATGTCAAACATTACATGGTATCAAATTAATATGTAAATTTTTTATGCTTTCATGTATCATTTAATAAATTAAAAAGAGGCTGACTTCATAATGGTAGAAAAATGTAAAAATCTTCATCTTAGGGATTTCTGTACAGAACATATGAGAAATTCAAACATGATAGCAAAAATGTAATCTGGTAAAAACTTGGGGAAATGATCTTCAAAAGAAGATAAACAAATGGCCAAGAAGCATATTGAAAAATGCACATCACTAATCATCAGGGAAGTGCTAACCCCACTCCAGTGTGATATCATTAAATCCCAGTTGTATTTATTGTAATAAAATATAAATACTGGAGGGAATGTGGAGAAAGGGAAACTCTCATATTCTGTTGGTGGAAATGTAATTTAGTAGAATCATTGTGGAGAATAGTATTCAGGTTCATCAAAAATCTAAAAATAGAATTACCATATTATCTAGCTATTCTACTACTTAATATATATCAAGAAATACAGAGATAAGTGTATCAGAGATAGCTGCATTCCCATGATTATTACAGCACTCTTCACAGTATTCAAGATATGGAATCAAGTAGTGTGTCCATCAGTGGATGAATAGATGAAGAAAATATAGTGTATGTACACAATGTAATATTATAGATTAATAGAAAGGAATAAAGTCCTGTCATTTGAAGCAACATAGATAGAACTGTAGGGGCATTATGTTTTGTGAAATTAGCCAGACACAGAAAGACCAATATCACATGTACTTGCTCATATATGGAAGTTAAAAGATATTTATTTAATAGAAATAGGTATTACAATATTAGTCATGAGAGTTTGGTAAGGTGAGCAGAAAGGGCCAATAGAGAAAGGTTGGATAATGTGTGCCATAATACAGTTACATAGGAGGAATATGTTCTAATGTTGTGCAACATAATAGGTGGCTCTAGCTCAGAATAATTTATTGTATATTATATAAAGAACCAGAAGAGATGAATTTAGTTTCCAGCAAAAAGTGAAAAATGTTTTGGAAAATGAAAATGCTAATTAACTTGACTTGATCATTATACATGGTATACACATATTGAATAGTCTTACTACATACCATAAATATGTATAATTATTATACATTGATAAACCATTTATTGGAAAAAACACTAAATAGGTACTTTTTAAAAATATTTTTTATTTGTTGATGGACCTTTATTAATTAATTAACTTATTTTTATATGGTGCTGAGAATCGAACCCAGTGCCTCACACATGAAAGTTGAGTGCTCCACCACTGAGCCACAATCTCAGCCTCAATAAAAGGTACTTAATTTGCTAAAAGAAGACAGTTAAACAGCAGTAGGACAACTGTGCATAAAAAAGAATACAAACTTAGAGAAAGAAGAACAAAACAGATTCTGGCAGTGAAAAAACAACTGAAGTTAAAAATTCATAAGAGTAGTTCAACATCGGTGTTAATTAGGCAAAATAATCAATGACTTTGAAGAGAGGTCAATTGATATTATCAAATAAGAGGTGCAAAAACATTAAAGAAAGTGAGTGAAGCCCAAACAACTGACAGACTGTTGTCAAATAGACTAATATATGCATTTTGAGAGTCCCAAAGAGGTGATAGAGAGGAAGTGACAAAGATCTTGTTGCAAAATATAATGGTTAAATATGTTGCAAATCTGAGGAAGGAAATGGATATCCCAATTGAGTAAGTACAAATAATTCCTACACCAAGACCCATTATAAAAAAATCTATCAAAAGTCAAAGTTAATTAGAGCATCTTGAAAGCAGCCAAAGGAAATATAAACAGAAGTAAGCTTCTATACGATTGATTATTAGTGGATTTCTCAAAAGAAACCTTACATGTCAGAGGGTTTTGTAAGGTGATGTAGTTTCAGTGTTGTAAGGAAAACATTGTCAATAAATAATACTGTATCTGGCAAAACTGTCCTTCAGTAATAAAGGAAAAATGAAGACTTGCTGTAATAAACAAAAATGAGGAGGTTCATTATCAGTACTCTGTTCAGTAAGAAATAGTAAATGAAGTCCTTTTGTGTCAAAGAATGCTAGATAATGACATGAAGCCACAAAAAACATGAAAGGATAGACTATGTAAGGTGAACATTGATAAATATGCCATATTGTATTAATGTAATTTTAACACATGAATTTACTTTTATTTCTTGTATATTTCAGCTTAAAACCTAAAAATATGTTGGTGTGTATATGATAAATAAAGATATATTTAGTCACATTAATATCATAAAGTTGGGGTTAGATCTGCATAATAACAGATTTGTGTGCAATTTAAATTGTCATTTCAAAATAGAATATTCTGAATTTAAAATATTACACATCATCACAAAGGATGGTGACCCTAAGGAAATAACCTGTATCATATACTCAAAAGGAGTTAAGAAAATGATAAAATTGTGTTACTACAAAAATCTCAATAAAAGTTGAAGATAGTAATAGAGTAACATTAACAGTGGCATGTATTTTGTTCAAGTGAACATGGAACATTCTGTAGGATAGATCACACATTAGCCCACAAAACACGTCTCAAAACATTTAAAAAAGATTAAAGTTGTATAAATTACCTTCTCCAATGACAATGAAATGATATTAGAAATCAAAAGCAAAGGAAATCCTCAGCACCACAACAAAAAGCAAAGGAAAACTGGAAAAATTCAGGTATGTGGAAATTAAATGACACATTCAAAAACCACCCATGTGTCACAAAAACTCAAAACCAAAACAAGGAAACGTATTGAGACAAATGAGAATTTAACCACAACATACCAAAATTTATGAGAGTCATGAAAGCTACCTTAAGAGTAAAGTTAAATAAGTAAAATCCCTCTAAATATAAATATATAGCTAAATATGTAACATCTCTCTCTCTCTCTCTCTCTCTCTCTCTCTCTATATATATATATATATATATAGTTTAAACACCCAAAAAAGAATAAAATTCTCCAGTTAAGATCCTAACTTCCATCCTAAAGG
Source organism: Glaucomys volans (assembly GCA_020662805.1). Classification (NCBI taxonomy): domain Eukaryota; kingdom Metazoa; phylum Chordata; class Mammalia; order Rodentia; family Sciuridae; genus Glaucomys; species Glaucomys volans. The sequence goes on along the minus strand of JAJEJO010046188.1, from coordinate 15,794 downwards.
AACTAAACTAAGAATAAGCAGAATAATATAAGATTTAAAATAGAATGTAATGAAATAAAAAAGAAAAACAATATAAAATCCGTAAAATTTAAAGTCTTCTTTAAGTCATCAAAATTTACAAACTCTTAGCCACATTAACTATGAAAGCAAAGAGAGAAAACTCAAGTAACTAAAATCAGAGTGAGAAAGTGCATTTTACAATTGATAACAGAAACAGAAATGATTATTAGGGAATTCTATGTAAAACTGTATGCTCAACAAATTAAATAAGCTGGAAAAATGGGTACATTCCTTAAAACACACAACCTACACAGAGGGAATCTTAAAGAAATACACAATTAATACATGGATAAGTAGTAAGTTGCTCAAATCAGGAATCAAAACCCCTGTAATAATGAAAAGCCCCGGGTCAGATGGCTTCACTGGAAACTTCCACCAAATGTGGAAGAAGAATAAACATCAATCGTCCTAAAACCCATCCCCAAAATTGTAGTACCATGTATTTCTGAGCTTATTCTCTAAGATCATTATTACCTAGAAGAAAATTATTAATTATCCCCGATTATCATTAATGCAAAAATCCTCCTAAATTTCTAGGAAACCAAATTCAACAACATAATAAAAAGATAGACTAAGGGGTTTCATTCCTGAAATGCAATAGTGATAAAACATAGAAAATAAATGTAACACATCACAAAAAAGAATGAAGGATAAAAACATATCATCCTCTCCAATGATGCAGAAGTCACATTTAACAATGGTCAACACACTTTCATGATAAAAACATTCATGAAACTGTGGAGAAAGAAACTATCTCAATATAATAAAGGCCATATGTGGAAAGCTTACAGCTAATATCATATTCAATGGTTAAAGACCCAAAGTTTGTCTGTAAGGTCATAAACAAGGTAAGGCCATATGCTTTGTCACTCTAAGAATAATGTTTGTAGTCATATCCAGAGAAATTAGGCAAGATATTGAAAATGAGGCATCAAAATTGGAATGAAAAATGTAGAATTTGCTCTCTCCAGAGATGACTTGTTTTTCTATGTAGAAAACTCTAAATATTACCAACACGCACGCGTACGCGTGTGCACACACACACACACACACACACACACACAGCTCTTAGAACTAACAAATAGATTGAGCAAAGTTGTGAGATAAAAAAATCAGCATGCAAAAGTCAGTTGTATTTTCACACACTAAGAATGAACAATCAGAGATGAAAATTATTTTCTATTTCTACAAATTGGACTACTTCAGGTACCCCATATGAGTAGAACCATACAGTATTTGCCCTTTTGTGGAGTAACCTATTTCCCTTAGCATAATGTTCTCAAGATTCATCCACGTTTTAGTATGTGGCAACATTTCATTACTCTTTAATGGTACACAGTATTCTCTTTTATGTCAATATGACATTTTGTTTATTTGCTCATTTGTCAAAGACACTGATTTTATTCCACCTCTTGGCTATTGAAAACAGTGCTGCTATATACATGGTGTAAAAATAACAATTTAAGAACTTACTTTCAATTACTTTGAATATATCCCCAGAATTGGGGTTTCTTTATTACAGGTCAGTTCTTTCTTTAGTGCTTTTGGCACAACTGCTCTTTTTTCCATGACAAGTGTACCATTTTATAACCTCACCAAGAGTAATGGAGAGTTCCAATATATAATAGCATGTTAAAGAATAAAAAACAGAGATACTAACCAAGGAGGTGAAAGACTTATACAGTGAAAATTGGAACTCATTGCTGAAATAAGCTAATGGAGATTTAAGTAAATATAAATATATTTTATATTAATGGATTAGAAAAATGTAATATTTTCTACAATCCTACCACTACTTTTATTTCCTGTATTTTACAAAATAGGAGCCATAATAAAGAGAGGTAGGTGTTATCATTTTGGTTTTGATTTGCATACCTCTGATGATTAGTGGAGTTAAGCATCTTTCCATCTGCATTTTGGCCATCTGTATATCTATATAGGAGAAATGTGTATTAAAATTATTTCCCCATTTTTAAATTTTAATCAAATCTACATTTGATTATTTGTTGTTGAGTTGTAGGGGTAATTTTTACATTGTGGCTATTAACTCCTTAACAGTTATATGAGTTATCGATATTTCCATAGACTTCTCACTACATTGATTGTCCTTTTATTCCCTGTGCTTTAGGTGTCACAACCATGAAATTATTGCCTAATCCCATTAATGATGTTTTTTCCTCTATGTTTCTTTTCTTTTATACTGTTCAGTGTTGCTATGTAGTACCAGATTTAACCTGTCCTTTCATAGTTTATGTCCTCGTGGCTCCTTTGCATCACTACTCTTGTGCTTTAAGACCCTTAAGTAAAATAAGGGTTGCTTGAACACAAGCACTGAAACACAATAGTTGATTCAGAAACCAGAATTGTAACTAAGTGACTAACAGGCTGATAGCACTTACAGGAAGAATACACTAAACAAAAGGATGAATCATGTTCAGGCTGGACAAAGAAGGATGGTGTGAGATTTCATCATACTACTCATAATGGAAACTTAAAGTTTATCAATTGTTTATTTCAGAACAATTCTATTTAATATTTTTAACTCTGGTTGACAGTGAGTAAATGAAACTCAAAAGTGAAACCAGATGTAAAGAGTGAATAGTATATACAATTTTGTGGCATTAAGTACTATCATTTACTTATATCAAAACTATCACAAATTTCATTGTATGAACATCACCATTAATCTCCAGAACTATTTAATCTTCCCAAACTGAAACTCCATTTGTGTTAAAGCCTATGTTTCCATTCTCCTTGAGTCAGGGCTCTGGAAAACATTATTCTAGTTTCAGTCTCTTTAAATTTATATATTTCAAACTCTTTATAGGACTATAATCATATAATATGTGTACTCTTTGGTTCTTTTCATTTATCATTTTGTTTTCAAAGATCATCTATCTTGTGGCATATGCCAGTATTTCCTTCCTTAATAAGGCAGACTAATATCCATTTATTGTATTTACACCATGACTTTGTTTATTCATTTGTCTCTCATTGGACATTTGGGTTAGGGTTAGGTTAAGGATGTTATGAAAAATTGTCTACTGTATAAATATGTATGAATTTTATTTATACTTTGTGTATATATCCAGGAATGGAATGGCTAGATCATGTAAGTATGTGCTTAATACTTGAGAAGCCACTACATCATTTTCCCTATTTTTTTTTTTCTTTTTTGTGGAACCAGGGATTGAACTCAGGGACACTTGGCCATTGAGCCACATCCCCAGCCCTATTTTATATTTTATTTAGAGACAGGGTCTCACTGAGTTGCTAAGGGCCTCGCTAAGTTGCTGAGGCTGGCTTTGAACTCGCGATCCTCCTGACTCAGTCTCCCAAGTCGCTTGGATTACAGGTGTGCGCCACCACGCCCAGCTTATTTTCCCTATTTTATATTGCTCCCAGGAACACAAAAGGATTCCAATTTCTTCACTTGATTGCCAATACTTTTTGTTTTATAGTTTTTTGTTTGCTTGTTCCTTTATAATAGTCATACTAATAGGTGTGAAGGGCTATTTCATTATGATTTCAATTAGCATTTCCCTAATTCCTAGTCATTTTGAATACCATTTTATGATTTTACTGATCATTCATCTCATTTATGCTAATGTGTATTCAGGTCCTTTACCCACATTTTAATCTACTTCATTTCTTTTTTTAAATTGAAAAGTAAAAGATATATATCTATATCTATAACTATATATATATATAATATATGACATGATGATTTGATATATGTCTATTTTGTAGAAATGCCCACTAAAGCTATTTAACACATCTTTTAACATAGTATTTTTTAAAAGTAAACTAAAAATCTACTCCCTTACCAATTTTCCAATATGCAATATACTGTTATTAATTATAGTCACCATCATGTACTATAGACCTCTTAAACTTTTTCCTCCTGTTTAATTGAAATGTGATGGCCTTTGAGCAGTGAATTTACTGTTTTCGTTATTTCTTTGAATGGTTTTTCTCAAGGTTCGCTGAGCTTTCTTAAGACAATTATTTTGAATTCTTTGCCAACAAAGAAGACAAAGAATGAATATTCAAATTGTATTTTGCTATTGTGCGTAGAAAGAAATATCTGGCCTCCAAATGAGATGCAAATATTTAATTGGTAAAAGAGTGAATGGATTTTGTCTATAGAAGACAATACAAATTTGAATAGTTTCTCTGGTGCTATTGATTTATTCAATTTTTCTATAAATTTGGGTCTGGATGTATTAATATGTTCAATCCTTCCCTGGACAAATGATGTTATGACTTGATTGTAGTTTTTTCTGGTGGCCTGAAACAGTGGTGTAGGTAAATCCTGAAAGGACCTTTGTAGTCTTCCAGTGCAGAAATCTCTGTATTTTCTTAATGGTGCTACCCTTTAACATTGAGAAGTGGGACACCTCTGTAGAATCAGAGTTATAAGTTGCAATATGGGAATTCCAAAATTATAAGTTAATTTCCTTGAATATCTCTATCCTATATCTCAGGGTTCTACTTCTTCCTAGTGAGGACCTTGACATTGGCATGGATGCCATGCATGGACCGAGAATTCAAACATAACTGGAGCTCCACTAACATTAGAGTTAAATTCTGAAACTGACGCTTATTTTTGCCTGGTTTCCAATACATGAATCTCCTTATATGCTAATCAGAAAGGCTATGACTTTTGCCCTTTGCCTTGTATTGTTGAGTAATCACATTTCATTGTTTTTCTTCATAGGAATCATATTACTTAGCAAGAACCATAAAATTCTATTATCTTTTAAAGTATACATTTATGAACCTCTCAAATCTCTGAGATACAATGCCCATGCAGTGTATTCCATTTCACTGGTGTGTCTGATTACAGCTCAACAATGGTGATTTAAAAAAATTTTAAAATTCCATAATATGTCAGGTGCTACCTATAGGGTCTTCATTGACACTGGACTACTGAATGCTTTAGATAAAAATCATGTTTTAGGTTTTGCTTCCCCAGAATTTTCTGGGGAACCAATTCTTTTGTGTTATGTTCCCTCTGAGCCTGGGAGACAAACATTAAGAGAGATTGTCGCATGCAAGAAGTATGTTAGTGAATGCTGTTGGGAGCCAATAGTTGTGAGGGAGTGAGGGAATAAAAATTGAGCATAGTCATAAGTTGAACTGTGGTATATGGAGCCTGGGCAAGGAACTCCCACTGTGGGAATCTTTTACCTTCAGTCATTCATTGGATGTGTACTGTACTTTAAGAAGTCAGCACAACCTTAAGCATGTCATCAACCTTTAACTGAGGACAGTTCCTGGGGAGAGTTTCAGCTAAGAATTCCAAGCAGGCAACACTCCTGAAATGTGGGAGGTGGCTACATTTGCACTGAAGTGTAGGGTCTTGAAAGTACAACATATTATCTACTAAAATATTCGAAAAAGTCACACTTATCTGATATGGTGTCAGTGTTTATTGTCTTTACCATTACAGTTGAAATCCTTTTTATAGTCCTGCTTGCAAATCCATTTTATTACCAAACTATTAGTGAGTACCAGAAAATAATGTACATTCATTTACATTTTCCCCGTTTTTCAAGTTCTAGTCTTTAACTATTTCCCATACTTGACAGATTATCAGGATATTTCTAGGAGTTTATTAAATTACAGGTTCACAGGGTCTATCCTCTCTGAGATTCTGAATAAATAGGTCTGCTGGCTTTTGTTGCTTATAATATTGTGGTTTTTGCTGCTTCTTTGATTTTATTTCTTTTTTTTTTGTTTCAAATGTACCCTGAGAAATTCTGATGCCACCATAGTAATGTGACATTCACAAATTGTAGACCTAAATATATTCCTTCAGAGGCATTTAAAATATGAGCATCAATTTGATCCTAGCACAAAAGAACATTCAACTATTCTAAAAGTTGTAGGAGTAGGCTTATAATGATTTTTTCATATTTATTGTGTCACTCTTGCAAACTATGTATGTATTTGGGGTTATGTACATCATGTATATCCATTAAACTATAAGAAACCCAATTCATTCAGGTTCAGGATACATGATTTTATCATCCCATAGTTCAGGAGCAAGTCTATCACCAAGACTCAACATTTTCAACCAAATTTTCTATCCCATCCTTCAGTAAGAATATGATACAGGGCTGGGATTGTGGCTCAGTGGTAGAGCACTTGCCTAGCAAGCATGAGGCACTGGGTTCGACTCTCAGCACCACATATAAATAAATGAATAAAATAAAGGTCCATCAACAACTAAACAAAAAAGAATATGATACAGGCACATAAAATGTAAAATGTCCAAATGAAAATATCACTGTTATAGTTAAGAGGTTCAGAAGAAGGCAAAGAAGAACAGTTCTAACAATTTTTATTTGCCACTAACATTTCCTTAGCAGTGATAAAAGCTACATGGAATCTGCAAGTCACTCTACCCTTAAGTTATCCTAATATATTTAAAAGAAAAAAGCAGAAAGAAAGCAATTCAGTCCATTATCAACATTCTTCTGACTTATATGACTAATAGAAAAGGAGTTGTTGACTTTGATTTGGCTGTCTGTGATGGTGAAAGGACAGTCTTTTTGGCAAATGACATTTGGAAAAGTGAATATCCACATACAGAAACATGAAATAGGAAACTTACTTTATACCATATGTAACATTAAAACAGACCCAATGTGTAATAGTAATAAAACTCACAAGAAAACAGGACACAATTTTGATTTAATAATTATTTCTTGAATATAATACCAAAGGCAAAGGGAATAACAGAAAAAGATAATTTTAATGTACTAAAATTGAAAAAAAACTTTTAATATTAAAGAGCACTATCAAAAGAGTGAAAACTAACCAAAATAACAGATGATGTTTGTGGATAATACATTTCCTAAGGAATTGATATACAGAATATGTACAGATTTCCTACAACAAGATCCCATAAAAGAATAACCTGATTGAAAATGGTGAAAGAACTTGAATAGCCATGACTCTTAAGACATTATGAAATGACCAATTATAAACACAGGAAACAATGTTCAAGATTACATTAGAAAAACATTCATTAGAGAAATATAAATTAAAACTATGAGATATAACTTTTCACCCATTATAATTACTACTACTAAACAAAACATACATTGGCAGGAATGCAGAAAAACTGGAAACCTTGTGTGTGTGTATGGTGCTGGTGAAATCACATGGATAAAAGTGTGACAGTTCCTCACAAAATCAAAAATTTTAAGCCACATGATGAATGGAAGAGTTTTCTTTTCAAGATTCCCACACATTTTATGTTGGCTATGCATAAATGCTTGAATAGGGTTGAAATTGACTAGTCTCATAATTAGGCAAATTGTTATCATTGTTTAGTTAGTAAATGCCATTTTCATGATTAAACTTCATTTCAGGCACTGGCATAACAATCAAAAATACTAAATTGTAATGTCTGATTTTGAGGGTTTTACTGAATTGATGTACACTTCTGCATTTTAAAAGTACATATCAAGCACTTAAAAATCATATGATTACTCATAACATGCATTTTGAGCTCTGGCTCTTAATAAAATGCTTGTATACACCTTAAAAAATTTAAAATGCGAATTACCATCTGACTCAGCAATTCTACTTTTGGCTATTTGTTAAAAAATATGAAAGCAGGAACACAAATAAATATTAGTAAGGCCATGTTCATTGTGGCAATATTTATAATAGCCAAAATGTGTAAAAAATCCACAAGTTCATAAACAGATGAATGGAGAAACAATTACATATGTATAAAACTGAGTACAATTCAGACTTAAGAAGGGAAGAAATTCCTACATTTGTTACAATATGTATCAACCTTGAAGATATTATGCTAAGTGAAATAACCTGACCACAAGAGGCCAAATATTGTATGACTGACTTATATGCATACCTGGAATGATTAAATTCATATGGATAAAAAGTGGACATTTGGTTGCTAGGGCATGGGGCCAGAGATTTGGGAGTTAGTGTTTAATGTGTACAAAGTTTCAATATGAGATGATGAAAAATTCAGGAAATGATTGGTGAAGTTTTCACAGCAATGTGAATATATTTAATACCTAGAATTATAGACTTAAACTGGATGAAATGGTAAATTTTATACTATACATATTTTATAATAAAAGGCTTTCCTAATACAGTAAAATATTTAATGAGAAATTAGACCCAAAGGTACAAGCAGAATTCTCAATCAAATAGTTAACAGGAGTACATTTGTTGACCCAGGTGAAATTCGGGATTATTTGTCTGAGTTTCAAGAGAAAATTGTTATAGGTCAGAAAGACTTAGGAAACACACAAAGTGGCCTTGCAAACCTCTTCATAGAGCCAGTTACTAAGTTAAATATATTATTTCTAATAATGCTATGTCTTAAAGAAGGCATTTTTTTCTGTAAATTTTAAGGCTTGTCATTGATGGACGTTAAAATCATTTACCCTGAAAATCTATGACAAAATGTATAATCCCATTGGGGTTTTAACACAAATTGAGAATACCTAAATATTCTGGAACATTGCAAGATGAACATTTCATATGAATTTTTCCAGTTTTAAAGTCTCCAGTCATCTGACACATTCTTCCTATTAATAGGCCAATGAATATGATCTTACAAAGGTCATAAGACCATAAGAAAATTCATGAAGATTCAGATGAGAAATTAAATAACAATCAGACTAGCAAATATATCAAACATAGAAACTACCACAGGCATAATTTAAGTTAAATATACTTCTTATGTTTAAAGAATTACAAGAAGAGAATGAAGCTATGATTAAGGACAAAGGAAATTTAAAATTAACCAAGTAGATCTCAAAGCAAAGTAAAACAAAAATAATTAGTGGAAATTAAATATGTAATGACCTATATTAAAATATCAATAAATTCCATGCATGAACGCACAGATGGTGTGACTCTACTTTGTTTACAACCAGTGAAACAATAGCTGTACTCCATTTGTGTTCAATGAATCAATAAGTAAATAAAAAAAATATATCAATAAATTCATTAAAATATAAAAAAAGTTTGTGCTTGAATTTTGTACAAATAATTCCTTCTATACCCAGTTTAAAAGGGCTGATAAAGGCATGCAGATTAACAATATATTTAATAAACAGATCAGAATCTAACATATATCAGAAAAGTCTAAAGGGAAATCAACTGAAGCCATACTAATATCAGGCACAAAAATTTTACAGTTTTGTTATATACTAATAATTGTGATCACAATAAAAATATTGTTAAAAAAGTCAAGAGGAATGAAAAGATCTGAAGTTATGGATGTACTTTATATAACATACAAAAGATTAGATTTGGACCCCGATCTGACACAATATACAAAAGTTAACTGAATAATTGAGAGGTAGGGTGGAGGGACAGAAAAGGGGAGGACATATGAAATGAATGTAACAAAATTATGTTGTATGCATATATAAATATACCACAGGTAATTTCACCTTTATGTATATGTAGAAAATACAAATAAAAATAAATAAAAGAGCAAAAGGAATAGAAGAAGAGTACAGGAAGAAAAATAGAAGGAAGCAGGAGGGCAGGAAAGGGGGATATGGGGATTGAAATTAAATTTCATCCATGTATGATTTCCTCAAAATGAACCTGACTTCTATATATAACTATAATGTTCAAATAAAAAAGCTAACTCAAACTGAAAAAAAGACTCAAATATAAGAGCTAAAATTATGAAAACAGAAGAAAGCATAGGAGTAAATGTTCATCACTGTTGAGTAGACAATAATTTATTAAAATGAAATAGCATAAGTAACAAAACCAAAAGTATAAATTGGACTTTGTCAAAATTAAAGCTTTTGTGCTTCAAAGAAGTCCACCAAGAAAGTATGAAGATAATCGGCAGACAGGGAAAAATCACTTGTAATATATATATTGTATGGAGATTTATGTAGTATATATAAAAAAGAATTCTTAATACTCAATCATTAAAGACAAATAATCCAATTAAAATGAGGCTTAAGTGGTGCCAAAACAAGATATTGGTAATACACAATTCTGCATTCACTAGAAGCCACTGAATTTATAATAATGAAAAAGTAGAGTTTGGAGCTGGGGTACTATTCAGTGGCAGAACACTTGTGTAGCAGCCACTAAGCACTGGTGTCAATCCCCAGTACAGGAAAAAAGGGGAGTTCTGTTGTTTGTGAATTATATCTCAATAATGCTCTTATAAAAATAACAAATACAATCTAGCAACATATGTAAAGGGTTATTCACCCTTACACACTCATGGATTTAAAAAAGATTAATGTAGCATTCAAAATTAATTAGTGTACTTCATATTAATTGAATGATGTACAAGAAACTTAAGAGCAACAGAAAAATAATTTGATAATATTCAATCACTTTTTATGATAAAAGCTGTCTACAATTTAGGAATAGAAGGGAGCATTATCAAATAAATAGAGTTTTTTGTTTCAAAACATTCCATCTATAATAATACTTACTAAATAAAGGACTGCATATCATATTTCCTTCAGATATGAATAATAAGGCAAGGATTTCTATTCTTGACACTTCTGTTATCATTGGACTAGAAATTTTAGCAAGTGCAATCAGGCCATCAAAAGTGAAAAAAATCCAGATTCGTAGGGAAAAATAAAGCTGTCTTTATGTGTAGACAGCAAGACGCTTCATTTCTAAATAGATAAATTCCAAGAGAATAAAAAATGTAGAGCTAAAGTGAAACCAGCAAAGTTATAAAATGTAACATTAATATATTAAAAATAAGTCTATTTCTCTTTATTGATATGTCATAATTTTGCATAACAGTGGTACTCATTGTTACATATTCATACATACATGCAATATGGCACTAAAATCTGGTCAATTTAATTCCCAAGTATCTCGTCTTTCCCTCCTCTATCCTCCATCCATATCCTCTATCCTCTCAAGCCCCTTATTCTACTCTACTGATCTCCTTCCTATTTTGGTGGGATCTCCCTCCTTTTCTTCCATAGTTTGCTCTAGCTTCCACATATAAGACAAAATGATCCCCCACTTTCTGAGTTTGGCTTATTTCACTTAGCATGATGTACTCCAGGTTCATCAATTTGACAGCAAATTACATAATTTCATTCTTCTTTACAGCTGAATGAAATTAAATGGTATATATATACATTTTATTTATTCATTCATTTACAGGCACCTAAGTTGGTTTCATAATTTGGCAATTATGAATTTTATTGCTAAATTTATGAGTATATATGCATTGCTATAGTATACTCACTTTTATTCTTGAGTAAATACTGATGAGTCATATGGCTTGACCATATGGTGGTTCCACTCCTAATGTTTTGAGGAATCTTCAAGATGACTTCCATAGTGGGTGTACTAATTTACAGTTTCACCAATAATGTACAGGTGTTACTTTATCCCCACATTTTCTCCAGCAATTTTGTTATGTGTATCCCTAACTGCTGCCTTTCCAACTGGAGTGAGATGAAATCTCAGTGTAGTGTTTTTTCACTTGGAATTTTTTTTTAATTTGTTCTGATTAGTTTTACCAGAGAGTAGAATGCATTTATGCACTTTGATATCTCTTACGTAAATGGGGTTCAATGTCTTCTTTTTTGGATTCCACATGTTGCAGAAACACATCAGTCATGCAGTCATATATGTCCATAAAGTAGTGATGTCTGTTTCATTCTACTATGCTTCCTATCTCTATCTCCCCTCCCCTCCCTTCACTCCACTGTACCTAATCTAAAGTAACTCTATTCTTCCCTAGTACCTCCCCTTATTGTGAATAAGCATCTGCATATCAGAGAAAACATTCAGCCTTTGGTTTTGTGGAATTGCCTTATTTTTCTTAGCATGATATTCTCCAAATCCATCCATTTACCTGCAAATGCCATAAATTCATTCATCTTTAAGGCTGAGTAATATTACGTTGTGTATATGTACCACATTTTCTTTATCCATTCATCTATGAAAGGTTGGTTCCATACTTTAGCTATTGTGAATTGAGCTGCTATAAACATTAACATGGCCATGTCACTGTAGTATGCTGATTTAGTACCTAGGAGTGAGATAGCTGGGTCAAGGGGGGGTTCCATTCCAAAATTTCTGAGGAATCTCTATACTGCTTTCCACAGTGGTTGCACTAATTTGCAGTCCCACCAGCAATATATGAATGTACCCTTTCCCCCAGATTTCCATTTCTCTAATTAAAGATTTAGAGCATCTTTTCTTTTTTTTAAGCTTTATTTTTATTTTGATTCATTCCACACAAGTGGATTACAGCTATTGTTTCTGTGATTGTATATAAAATACAGTCACACCATTTGTGTAATCATACATGTATATAAGGTAATGATGCTTGTCTCATTCTGTTATTATTCTTACCCCCCTCGGTCCCGCCACCCTTTTTTCCTTATGCAATCCATCCTTCTTCCATCTTCCCTCCCTTCCACCCCACATTATATATCATCATCCACTTATCAGAGAGATCATTTGGCCTTTGGTTTTTTGGGATTGGCTAATCTCACTCAGCATGACCATCTCCAACTGCATACATTTACCTGCAAAATGCCATAATTTTAGTCTTCTTTATGGCTGAGTAATATTCCATTGTATATATATACCACAATTTCTTTATCCATTCATCTACTGAAGGGCATCTAGGTTGATTCCACCATCTAGCTATTGTAAATTGAGCAGCTATGAACATTGATGTGGCTTCATCACGGTAGTGTGCTGATTTTAAGTCCTTTGGGTATAGGCCAAGGAGTGGGATAGCTGGGTCAAATGGAGGATCCATTCTGAGTTTACTAGGGAATCTCCATAATGCTTTCCAGAGTGGTTGCACTAATTTGCAACCCCACCAGCAATGTATGAGTGTACCTTTTTTCCCACATCCTCGCCAACACCTATTGTTGCTAGTGTTGTTGATAATAGACATTCTAATTTGGGTGAGATGATATCTTAGGGTAGTGTTGTTTTGCATTTCTCTTATTACTAGGGATGTTGAACATTATTTCATATACCTGTTGATTGCTTATAGGTCTTCTTCTGTAAAGTGTTTGCCCATTTCCTTAGCCCATTTATTGATTGGGTTATTTGTATTCTTGGGGTAAAGATTTTTGAGTTCTTTATATATTCTGGAGATTAGTGCTCTATCTGAAGTGTGTGTGGTAAAGATTTTCTCCCACTCTGTAGGCTCTCTCATCACATTGCTGATTGTTTCCTTTGCTGAGAAAAAGTTTTTTAGTTTGAAACTCTCCCAATTATTTATTCCTCCTTTTATTTCTTGTGCTTTGGGAGTCATGTTAAGGAAATCGGGTAATAAGCCCACATGATGAAGAAATGGACCTACATTTTCATCAATTAGATGCAGGGTCTCTGGTCTAATTCCTAGATCCTTGATTCATTCTGAGTTGAGTTTTCTGCAGGGTGAGAGACAGGGGTTTAGTTTCACCTTGCTGCATCTGGATTTCCAGTTTTCCCAGCACCATTTGTTGAAGAGGCTGTCTTTTCTCCATTGCATGTTTTTGCCTCCTTTGTCAAGTATGAGAAAACTATATTCATGTGGGTTTGTCTCTGTGTCCTCTATTCTGTACCATTGATCTACCTGTCTATTTTGGTACCAATACCATGCTGTTTTTGTCACTATTGCTCTGTAGTATAGTTGAAGGTCTGGTATTGTGAAACCCCCTGCTTCGCTCTTCTTGCTAAGGATTGCTTTAGCTATTCTGGGTCTCTTATTCCTCCAAATGAATTTCATGATTGCTTGTTCTATTTCTATGAGGTCCATCATTGGGATTTTAACTGAAATTGAATTGAATTTTTATAGCGCTTTTGGTAGTATGGCCATTTTGACGATATTAATTCTGTCTATACAAGAACATGGGAAATCTTTCCAACTTCTCAGATTTTCTTTAATTTCTTTCTTTAGTGTTTTGTAGTTCTCATTGTAGAGGTCTTTCACCGATTTTGTTAGATTAATTCCCAAATATTTTATTTTTTTAGAGGCTATTGTGAATGGGGTAGTTTTCCTAATTGCTCTTTCAGAGGATTCATCACTCATGAATAAAAATGCATTAGATTTATGAGCATTAATTTTATATCCTGCTATTTTACTGAATTCATTTGTAAGTTCCAGAAATTTTCTGGTGGAATTTTTCGGATCCTCTAAATATGGAATCATGTCATCAGCAAATAGGGATATTTTGAGCTCTTCTTTTCCTACTCATATCTTTTTAAATTCTTTGGTCTGTCTAATTGCTCTGGCTAGAGTTTCAAGGACGCTGTTGAATATAAGTGGTGAAAGAGGGCATCCCTTCCTTTTTCCAGTTTTTAGGGGAAATGCTATCAATTTTTCTCCACTTAAAATGATGTTGACTGTGAGGTTAGCGTACATAGCCTTTACAATGTTGGGGTATGTTCCTACTATCCCTATTTTTCCTAGTGCTTTGACCATGAAGGGGTGCTGTATTTTATCAAATGCTTTTTCTGCATCTATTGAAATAATCATGTGGTTTTTAACTTTAAGTCTGTTGATGTGGTGAATTACATTTACAGATTTTCAGATGTTGAATCAACTTTGCATCCCTAGGATGAAACCCACTTGATCATGGTGCACTACGTTTTTTAATATGTTTTTGTATGCAATTTGTTAAAATTTTGTTAAGGATTTTTGCATCTATGTTTATTAGGGATATTAGACTAAAATTTTCTTTCCTTGATGTGTCTTTGTCTGGTTTTAGTATCAGGATGATATTAGCTTCACAGAATGAGTTTGGAAGGGTTCCCTCCTACTCCATTTCATATAATACTTTGAGAAGTATTGACATTAGCTCTTCTTTGGAGGTCTTGTAGAACTCGGCTGTGAATCCAACTGGTCCTGGACTTTTCTTTGTTGGTAGGCTTTTAATGACTTCTATTTCATTGCTTCAAATAGTTCTATTTAAATTGTGTATATCCTCCAGATTCAGCCTGGGTGGCTCATATGCCTCTAGAAACCTGTTGATATCCTCGAGATTTTCTATTTTGTTGGAGTATAAATTTTCAAAATAGCTTCTAATTATGTTTTGAATTTCAATTGTGTGTGTTGTAATATTTCTATTTATATCAGGAATTTTAGTAATTTGGGTTTTCTCTGTCCTTCCCTTTGTTAGTATGCGTTAGGGTTTATCAATTTTGTTTATATTTTCTTTTTTTTTTTTTTTTTTTTGGTTTTTTGGGTTTGGTTTATTTCACTTAGCATGATATTCTCCAACTTCATCCATTTACCAGCAAATGCTACAATTTCATTCTTCTTTAAAACCGAGTAATATTCCATCATGTATAAATATATGTAAAGATACACACATACACACACACACACACGCACACCACATTTTCTTTATCCATTCCTCTATTGAAGGGCATCTAGTTTGGTTGCATAGTTTAGCTATTGTGAATTGATCTGCTATAATCAGTGATGTGGTTGTGTCACTGTAGTTTTTTTAAGTGTATGGTACATTGTCATTATGTATAGTCATGTTATTGTGCAAGAGCACACAAGAATTTCTTACTCCTATCTAATTGTAACTTAGTAGCCATTGTTCAACCTCTCCCCATCTCTCTCTCCTACCTACACTTCCCAGACTCTGGTAACCTCCATTCTACTCTCAACTTCTTTTTTTTTTATTTTTATTTACTTATTGATTCATTGAACACAAATGGAGTACAGCTATTGTTTCACTGGTTGTACACAAAGTAGA
>JAJEJO010046185.1:0-81575 GCA_020662805.1 Glaucomys volans | reverse complement strand
TTTTTTTTTTTTTTTTTTTTTTTTGGAGTAGGGGTTATAGGGGAATCATTTAATTTAAATCATTAAGATTCCCCTGACCAAACCCAGACTCCTGTGTACAGATGCTATTTAGAGGGAATCAGAAAAATGCCAAGCCTTTTTTCTCTTTGAATGTGCTGTCTATTTTTATAACTGAACTTGTACATATGTATAAAGAGAGACACTTCTTTCTTTTACTAACTGGATTAAAAAAAAAATCTTAAATAAAATGGAGTGAGATAATTTTATGTAAATCCAGGGTGTCTGTGGTCTTTTCAGCTTCTTTTGGGGGGCAAAGTAGGGCCTTTGGGGAATGTGGCAGAATAAAGAGAAGGTAGACCCCTATCGTCCTTCTGTGATCAGAGGACAGGGTTAGTGGAACAGAATACACTGTGGGTGTTTCCTCAGTAGCAGTGTTTGTTGGATTTAGGATTATGCCTCCAGCCGTCAGAAGGAAGGCTTGAGCAAGTGCGTGACATGTAGCATCTAAGGGCCTGCAGGTGTGGGACTCTATGACTCTGAACCTAGATATAGACAACTTGGTCCACCATCAGGCAAAGTTACATAGCAGTAATCTTACTACTGATAGTGTCTCCAATTTAGCTGTACTTTCACAAATTATGACAGAAACAGTAAAATGCATTCCTAGGGATTCAAGAGATCTCCAGGCTATGGAAACAGCTCAGTGATCAGTTGAGAAAAGAGCAGTTGCTCCCAGCCTCAGCTGACAGTTGGTGATTCTGTGATTGAACAGAAACCCTAATATGTTCTTGCGTCACCTCTGAGTAGGGCTAGTGTTGTTCCCACTTTAGCTGACTGTGTGGCCTTCCTAGCATTGGCTCACCCTGCATGCTTCCGTCTGGGTGAGCTATGTCCTGGACAGCTGCTACTCACCCCCCAGTCACAAGGATCAGCCATTCTTCATTTTGTGGTTCTCAGGTAGCACTATCAGATACCCTAGGTCTTGTTTTTCTTGCTGGTAAGCATGTCCAAGGCTTCATACAGTACAAACCAACATCAGTTTCCCAATGCACCATGCCTTGTGGTTGTCCCTGTTGTGGCTGCTGTGATCTAGAGAGTTAATAGGGTCCATTAGGATGGGTTCTCCCATTTTCATCTCAGCAAGACCTCTAGTGTATTCCTGGAAAAGCCTTGCCAGGGTTAGCAGCAGCACCTCTCTGGAGATCTGACAGCTCTGAGATCCTCAAGCAGCTTCGTGTACATGTAATTAGGCCATTTCTCCTGTGAAATGGATGTGAGGTTTTTGTATTTTATTTTGTCTGCAGGTATGTTCCATTCATAGTCTTTGTCTGCAAACATTTTTAATACTTGTTCAACCACTTCAATCCGGTCTCTGAAAACACAGGTAATATACCATATTGAGGCAAACTCACAGCCTTATATCCCCCTCACCTGTCCCTCCCTTACATGAGGATAGAGGAATGGGACCTGAATTTTTTTGTTGTTGTGTTTTTTTTTTTTTTGTTTTGTTTTTTGTTTTTGTACCAGGGATTGAACCCAAGGGCACTTAACTATGGAGCCACATCCCCAATCCACTTTTTAAACTTTTTTTTTTTAGTTGTTGTTGGACCTTATATGCACTGCTGAGAATCAAACCCAGTATCTCACACCTGCTAGGCAAGCACTCTACCAGTGAGCCACAACCCCAACCCCCCAGTCCTTTTTTATATTTTATTTAGAGACAGGGTCTTGCTCAATTTCTTTGTGCCTCCCAAAGTTGCTGAGACTGGCTTTGAACTCAGTCCTCCTGCCTTAGCCTCCTGAGCTGCTGGAATTATAGGTGTGCACCACCACACCCAGCTCTGAATTTTTAAATGAAGACTTCAAACTCATTACAGCTTGAGTATTTCCCAGCTATCCACTTCCAGGACATGTCAGTCTCCCACATGAGAGGCAGCCCAACTCTCAACAGTCTATTTCTTGAACACAAAAAATGCTGGGGAGAGCTGCAGCCTGGCTAAAAGAAGTACCCTCAGTAGGATCAGAAATCCAGTACTACATAAAGGCCTGAGTTGTATCAGTTAACCAATCCCTTTTGCCAGGGTCACCTTTCCATGTGAGTCAGCTCTGCAAGCCTAGATTAGTGTGTATTTTAAGATCGTGGGTCTGACTTGGCACAGTGGTTTATGCCTGTAATCACAATTGCTCTGGAGACTAAAGCAGAAGGATCACTTTTTTCTTTTTCTTTTTCTTTTTTTTTTTTTTTTTTTGGTACAGGACATTGAACATGGGGACACTAAACCATTCAGCCACATCCTCAGCCCTTTTTTAAAATATATTTTATTTTGAGACAGGGTCTCACTAAGTTACTTAGGGCCTCACCAAGTTGCTGAGGCTGACTTTGAACTTGTGATCCTCCTGCCTCAGTCTCCCAAACTGCTGGGATTACAGGCATGTGCCCCAGCATCCAGCAGAAGGATCACAAGTTTGAAGCCAGTCTGGACAACTTCATTAGACCCTATCTCAATAAATTAAGAAAGGGCTGTGGGTATAGCTCAATGGTACAACACTTGTCTAACATACACAAAGAAGCCCTGGGTTCAATTCCTAGTATTTAAAAAAAAAAAAAATTATACACTCACATTGTCTGAATAATCAACCTTGGAAATCCAGGGTCTAAATTAGACTATTATAACCCCTTTGTGTAGGAGTTTATCTAAGCTTCCAGACTCTGGACACCAGCTCCTAGACTGACTTAGTCCTGAGAGGTTGGGCTGGGCAGGAGGTGGGCAAAACAGACTAAGCAATGAAATTCACGTGTTCTGCACAGGCTTACCTTCGTGACTACGGGTGTGTTTCATTCATAGTCAAGTGCCAGCATTCCTGTGTCCCTCACACTAGACCAGCTGGTCCTAGAAGCAGATCTTGGTTTCCTTAAATGCACAATCAGGAGCTCAGACTAGATTAGTAGATTTTAGCTGGTGGATTTTTAGAGATTCTCAGATGTACTTCCAGGGCTAGTACAAACCCATTCCCTTCCCCATCTGAATACAGACTGTTTCTACATGCCATGGAAAGATTTTTGCCTGAAGAGCTTAGTATAAATCAAAATAAACTTGAAACCTGAATTATCCTGTAAGGTGATGTTTCTCAAACTTGGTATGCATATGAATTACCTTGGGGTAATTCTTCTTTAAGTGCAAGTTCTTCTGTCTTCAATGAAGCCTAACACTGAATTCTAACAAGATTCCAGATAATGGCCATGCTGCCAGTCCTTGGACCACACCTGGAATAACAAGGCCCTAAACTATCTTCCAAGTCTGCCAGTCAGAATAAACTCGCATCTTTCTTTGTACAACCTTGGACAGGAGGCCCCCTTTGGTGCTGGGGATCAGTCCCAGGGCCTTGTTCATGTTAGGTAAGCACTGTTCCACTGAGTTACATCTCTAGCCCTTTTAAAAATTTTCTTTCTTTATTTAGATGGGGTATTTAAATTACCCTGACTGGCCTCAAACTTGTAATCCACCCAAGCAGCTGGGATTATAGGCATGCACCATCATGCCCAGAGGAAGTGCAACTCTGTTTTTTCTATTAATTCACCTGAGGACAAAAAAAAAAAAAAAAAAAATGAAACTCCAGAGGTTTTAGGAAAAAACAGTCCTGTATCTGTTTTCTTAGGGGGTTTGTTTTTTTGTTTTGTTTTGTTTTGTTTTCATTTTAAAACTGTCAGTTCATTATTTTCTCCATTGTGGTCCTCTCCTTGGATTTCACCTCCATTAGATACATTAGATATGCAAGAAGGTCTAATTTACTGCTGCACCTCTCCGGTGTGGCCTCCACCAAGATGCAACATGTCTTTTATTCCATCACTCACTGGAGTGTCTGTGTTTCCTGGACTGTCTCTTGTACATTGTGTCCTTTATGGGGACTACCAGACTTCTTCGGGGTCAGTTAGCTTCCTCAGCTAATTCCTGAGTCCTCAAGAACATGGAGAGATTTGACTGCCTTCCCATCTTCTCTGAGACGGCTAGGGTGTGACCAAAACCCTGCAATTTGGGACACAGCATGATTAGTGCTGTTTGCCCATCCAACATCTTCATGATGTACCTTCAAACCACTGAGATGTAGAGGGCAGGTTCTATTCTAGAGAAGAGCCTCTGGCTGTGCCAAGGTACTTGCTTTAAGGTAACAAATAGTGCTAAGAAAGGTATCTGACTTGGGGAGAACCCCCTGTACAGAGGTCCCTGAAAACTCAAGTGGCAGGAGCTTGAGCTATTTCGACCTCCCTCATGAGAATGACCCACCCATTTGCCACTCAGGAAGTGTCTAGGGCAAATAGCCCCAGGAGCAGGCTATGGAGATGTCAATCCTAAACAACAGTCCCCAGGGCTGGGTGTCAGAATGATGGCAGTTGGAAGGAAAGGGAGAAAGGGAGGCATGTCTGAGGTTCCCTTTTGGTGATTAAGGAACCTTGAGGAAGCTGGGTGCCTTGCTTATTACCAAGCCCATGGCCTCTCCTGTGTCCCTTTACTTCCTTGCTTCAGGTTCTGGTGCTTGGCTGGCTTCCCTTTCCTTACCACCAATTTCTCCTCCCTCATGACAAGCTCTGGGAATGGACTTCTAGCTACTGCCTCAAAGGAGCATCTTGCTGTGTGTGTGTGTGTCTGTGTGTGTGTGTGTGTGTCTGTGTCGCGCACATGCGCATATAAGTGCCTCACAAGCAATCTACCACTGAGATACATACCCAGCCCTTTCTATTTTGACACAGGGGCTGGTTAAGTTGCCCAGGCTGGTTTGAGATTTGTGATCCTTCCACCTCAGTGCTCATAGTAGCTGGGATTACAGGTGTTCACCACCATGCCCAGCTTAATTAAGGGTTTTCTTATCAAAACACAGACACCACTGGGACTCAGAGGTGCACGCCTGTAATCCTAGCAACTCGGGGAGGCTGAGGCAGTAAGAGCGAAAGTTCCAAGCCAGCCTCAACAACTTAGTGACGCCCTGAGCAACTTGGTGTGACTCTGTCTCAAAAAAAAAAAAGGCTGGGGAAGTGACTCAGCAGTTAAGCACCCCTGGGTTCCATCCCTGGTACCAAAAACAGCACCAGGTAAAAACAATATTGGACAGGGGAAGTTACAAAGTTTACATATTTACATTTCTCACAGAATCCCTAGTCCAGAGTTCCTGGTACCTTGGGTAAAAGAAATATGCTTCCTGAATGAGATATTCCCCAGTTCTTACCTATCTCATGCCTAGGGAGCTACTGAGTTCCTTCCAACAGCGGGTAGGGGTGGGGAATGTGCTGTTGTGATTGCCCTCAAGATTTATGCCTCTGTTCTCCTGCCTCTTGAGATTCTTTGTCCTGAGATTCAGAATTGAAAAATGATGACTGGCCAGATGCAGTGGCATGCACCTGTAATCCTAGTTACTTAGGCAGCTGCAATAAGATCGAAAGTTCAAGACCAACCAATGTATAACTATAATGGACTAATAAAAATATTTTTTAACCCCCCCCCAAAAATAAAAAGAAAGTTCAAGACCAGCCTCAGCAACTTAAACCCTCAGCAACTTAGCAAGACCTTTTCTCAAAAAAATAAAAAGGCTTAGGGATGTAACTCAGTGGTAAAGTGCCCCTGGGTTTAATCTCCAGTACCAAAAATAAAAAAAGAATTAATGCCTGACCCAAGGGCTGGGGTAGCCACTCTGGGTCTGACTTGGACTGGAGATTGGGCTGCAGTAGCCTCAAGGGAAGAGCTCAACCAAACCAGAGCACAGAAGTTCAACCTTGCAGACTCTGGGGAGTTTTCTAAGCTCCCCCAGTGTCATTGAACCTGATTCTTCCTTCTGATTCATCTTTATGTGGGTCTAAGCTAGTCATGCCTAGAAGGCAATTGCAGATGTCCACTGCTTGGGCCATAAATATCCTCTGACCAAGTCATAGTGTTTGTATTGATTAGGATAGCACACTATGCTTTAACAGAGACCCCAAAATGGTTTAGATAAAAAAAAAAAAAATTCCCTCTTAGGTAAGGGTTTGAATTTGCAACTGGGGATGTAGATTAGTGTTAGAACAAATGTGAGGCCCTGGGTTTGATCCCTGCCCATGCAAAAAAAAAAAAAAAATTGAGTTTGCATCTGCTCTTGACAGTCAGTCAAGGTCCCAGTTTTCTTCCACCTTGTTTCTCTGCCATCTCCAGGCTTTGTTCTCATCTGCATGGTAAGTACTGCTTTGCAGAAACATCTTGTAGGAAAAATGAAAGATTGGAGAGGAAATTTTCCTGCTATCTTCAGACTTAGACCCTTAAGTTGGCTTCTATCAGAACTTCAGACCAACTACCTGTGTAACTGCAAAGAAGGTTACCACATAATCATGGAAGAGGACAACAAATTTAAATGGGCAGCTGTTAGTCTTAGACACAATACCTCAAATAGAAAATAGGCAAAAATATTTATTCAAGATTATTTTTTAAGCATCTTCTGTGTGTCATACACTATATACAAATAGAAAATATGCCAGGCACAGTGGCCCACACCTGTAATCCCAGCTACGTAAGAGGCTAATTTACTATGAAATATTGTAGTTTAAGCTTCAGGACTCCTCATTCAGGGGGGGCCTTTGCATAGATGGCATAACGCCTGACTCCAGCCTAGGGACCCTCTCTGTGCCTTGAAAGAGGTGGTCCTGGGGTTACCCCCTACTTCTGATGACAATATGCCCCTCATTACCCTCATCCAGCATCCAGACCCCATTGTTTACCTCAAAAAGATTGATCTGAACAAGACACATTATTTCATCATGACCGCAATTTCATGGCCAGTGAGCCTCCCAAGGACTGACATGGTGAGGGGTGGAAACAAGAGCAGAGAGGACCTGGCTATCTAGAACAACTGCCCTGAGCGGCACTACCTACGAGATAAATGAACCATTGTGAACATGCATCTGGGAACAATTTAAGGGACAGCAATGGGAAAATTGCAAGAATTGTCAATAATTTGTTTTTTTGTTGTGTGTGGGGTTTTTTGTTTGTTTGTTTGTTTTGTTTTGTTTTGTTTTTTCAGTGCTGGGGATTGAACCCAGGGCCTTGTGCTTGTGAGGCAGGCACTCTACCAACTGAGCTATATCCCCAGCCCAATAATAAAAATTTTGTATCAAACATTCTAAAAAATAAGAGTACTACATTTTCTTATTCTTTTTTAGAAAGTAATATTGCAATATTATTATTGCTTGAAAACAAAGACTATACAGCCCTTTCATATCACTAAGATGGCTATAATCAAGATACAATCACAAGCGCAGTGGCGCACGCCTGTAATCCCAGCAGCTTGGGAGGCTGAGGTAGGAGGATCAAGAGTTCAAAGCCAGTCTTGACAATTTATTGAGGCCCTAAGCAACTCAGCAAGACCCTGTCTCAACATAAAATACTTAAAAAGGGCTGGGGATGTGTCTCAGGGGCTAAATTCCCCTGGGTTTAATACCCAGCACCCCCTCCTAAAAAAAGATACAATCACAAGTATTGAGGACATAGAGAAATTAAAATCATTCACTGTGATAGTAATGTAAAATGAGTAGTACTTTGGAAAATAGTTTGGCAGTTCCTCTAGAAGTTAAGAATATACTTATTGTGATGTTTTTATTTTATGTGTCAACTTGACTGGGCACAGGGTGGTCAGATATTTGGTCAAACATTATTCTGATTATTTCTGTGAGGATGTTTTTGGATGAGATTAACATTTTAAATCAATTGACACCAGGCACAGTGGCATATGCCTGTAAGACCTGCAATTTGGGAGGCTAAGGCAGGAGAATCAAAAGTTTGAGGCCAGACTCAGCAACTTATTCAGGTCCTAAACAACTTAGTGAGACCCTTTTTCAAAATAAAATATAAAAAGGGCTGAGGATGTGGTTCAGTAGATTCAGTCAATTCCTAGTACTAAAGAGAGAGAGAGAGAGAGAGAGAGAGAGGGAGAGAGAAGAGGGGGAGGAAGGGATGGAGAGAAAGAAAACACTATATATATATAGTGAGATATATGTATCTCCTCTTGGTTTTGTTTCTTTGAAGAACCCTGACAGAGTTACTATGTGACCCAGGAATTCCACTCATAGGTACACACCCAAGAGAAATGAAAACATGTCCACACAAAAACTGCACATGAATGTCCATAGCAGCATTATCAACAGCCAAAAAGTGGAAGCAAGTCAAATATTCATTAACATTAACTGGTAAATGGATGAATAAAATGTATGTATGTATAATGGAATATTCAACAATAAGAAAGATTTGGAGATGTTGTTCACTTAGGTAGAGCACTTGCCTAGCATGCGTGAGACCCTGGGTTCAATCCCCAGCATCACAAAAATAAATGAATAAATAAATAAATAGGAATGAATTATTATAGGTGCTACAATATGGATAGAGCTTGAAAACAATAAGTGAAAGACGTCAAACACAAAAGAAAGAGATCACATATTATATGGATTATAAATTGTCCGAGATAGTCAGCATTTTGTGTACACCAGTAATCCCAGCTATTCTGGAAATGGAGGCAGGCAGATCACAAGTTCAAAGCCAGCCTGGGCTATTTATCAAGACTCTGTCTCAAAAAGTGGTAGGAATGTAGGTCAGTAATAGAGCACTTGCCTAGCATGTGTAAAGTCATGGGTTCAATCCCTGGCACTGGAAAACAAACAAACAAACAAATAAATAAATAACAAAATGTCCAGAATAGGCAAATTGACAGGTGAAATGGCACATGCCTATAATCCCAGTGCCTCAGGAGGCTGAGGCAGGAGGATCCCAAGTTCCAGGCAAGCCTCAATAACTTAGTGAGGCCCTGTCTGGGCCTCACTAAGGGCTGGGGATGTAGCTCAATAGTTAGAGGGACCTTGGGTTCAATCGCCAGTATCCCTCACTCCCCGACAAAAAGGCAAACTGATTAAAAACAAAGTAGGGTCATGGTTGCCTAGGGATGTGGGAATTGCCAGTGTAAACTAACTGGATTTCTCTTTGATCTAATAAAAATTTTCAAAAATTTATTGTGTTAGTAGTTGCATTTTTGTGAATATATAGTAAAAACTATTGAGCCGGGTGCTGTGGTGCACACCTGTAATCCCAGCAGCTCTGGAGGCTGAGGCAGAAGGATTGCGAGTTCAAAGCCAGCCTCAGCAACTTAGCGAGGCTCTAAGCAACTCAGTGAGACCCTGTCTCTAAATAAAATACAAAATAGGGCTGGGGATGTGGCTCAGTAGTGGAGTGCCCCTGGGTTCAATCCCCAGTACCAAAAAAAAAAAAAAAAACCTATTGAATCGTATACTGTGGAATGAGTTGTATGGTATGTGAATTGTAATAAAGTTTTGTAGTTTTGGGTATCAGGAACTGAACCCAGGGGGGCTTTACCACTGAGTCACACATCCCCAGCCCTTTTTATTTTTTATTTTCAGACAGGGTCTTACAAAGTTGCTTAGGGCCTCAATACATTGCTGAGACTGGCTTTCAACTCATGATCCTCCTGCCTCAGCCTCCCAAGCTGCTGGTATTATAGGTATGTACCACCACATCCAGCTTGAAGTAAAGTTTTTAAGGAAAGAAAAAGAACATGCAACCACAAATGTAGGGGAAAGGCAGGGTGAACATCCTAAAATTGCTCTTTGACCATTTGTAACCATTTTATATTAACAAATGAAATTTCATGTTTCAACCTATTAATGATTAAAATGAATGTTATTTAATGAGTTTTGGAGGTATTCTTCAATTTTGTGTTGTTTTTCTAGGTATTCACATATGTAATTTTTTTTTCCAGTACTGGGTTTAAACTCAGGGGTGTTCTACCACCCAGCTACATCATCATTTCCAGCCCTTTTTATTTTGAGACAGGGTCTCACTAAGTTGCTTAGGGCCTTGCTAAATTGCTGAGGCTGTCTTTGAGCTCATGATCCTCCTGCCTTAGCCTCCCAAGTATGTGAAGGTTTTCAATACATAGTAAGGGGACTAGAAGGAGATAAAATCCTGGATGATGCAATCATGAATGTTTTTTAAAATGTTTATCTCTCCATTCTGTATTTTCCAAATTTTCTACAATGATCATGTGCTATTTTACAAATACTATTAGTAAAAAGTTTATGTTTTCAAGAGAAATTCAGAATAAACTCAAAAGCAAAAATAATCCCTGGGCATGGTGGCATATGCCTGTGATCCCAGTGGCTCTGGAGGCTGAGGATGAAGGATTGCAGGTTCAAAGCCGGCCTCAGCAATTTAGTAAGGCACTAAGCAGTTTAGGGAGACCCTATCTGAAAATGAAGAATAAAAAGAACTGAGGATGTAGCTCATTGGTAAAGGGCCCCTGGATTCAATTCCAAGTACCAAAAATAAATTAGTAAATAAATAAGCAAAAAAAATCCTCAATCAAAACTCTCTTTGAGCCAGGTGTGGTGGCACATGCCTATAATTCCAGGGACGAAGGCTGATGCAGTAGGATTGAGAGTTTAAGGTCACCCTGGACTATTTAGCACGACCCTCAAAATAAAAAGAGTTAGGAATGTAGCTCTGTGGTCATACACTTAACTAGCATATCTGAGGCTCTGGGTTCAATCCCGGTACTAGGTTGGGGCAGGGGCTCTGGGTGTATCTATTTCACTTCAGTTCACGTGATAAAATGGCAACCTAGAAATGCTGCCTGACCCTATAGGTTTTCAAGGGGATATGAAAGAGGTTGCAGAGTGATTCCAGAGGCTCCAATTTCAGATCTTGGGGGTATATTTTAAGGCAGTTACATCTTTGTGATATCTCAAGTTAGATGCAGACTACTGATAGTCATATTTCCATGTTCACAAGTCTGATGTTTTGATTTACTAGCTTCCCCAACACCACCACCGGGTAGACAAGGGAGCTCCCTGCACAACCCACCACCAAAATGAGTATTCTTAACTTAGGTGGGTTATTTCCATGTAGCCCCTCTTTGTGCATAAGCTTTTTCTTTTTCAGATCTGCACTTTTTTCTCTTTTTTTTTGGCAGGGGACATGTGGTATGGGGTTTGAACCCAGGGCACTCTACCATTGAGCTACATCACCAGCAGTTTTTATTTTTATTTTAAAACAGTCCTGCTAAGTTGCTGAGGCTGTCCTCAAACTTGTAATTCTGCCTTTGCCTCCTGAGTCACTAGGATTGCAGGCATGTGCCACTACACCTGGCAGATCTACATAGTCTATATTTTTAATTTATTTATGTGGTGCTGAGGATCAAACCCAGTGCCTCACACATGGAGGCAAACGCTCTACCATTGAGCCACAACCCCAGCCCCTATTGTTTTACTTATTGACTTATGAACAAGCAATATACTTGCACAATTCAAAATCAGTAACAGCTGAGCATGGTGACACATGCCTGTAATCCCAGCAATTTGGGAAGTTGATGCAGGAGAAGGCAAGTTTGAGATCAGCCTTAGCAATTTAGCAAGACCCTGTCTTAAAAAAATGAAAAATGCTGGGAATGTAGCTCAGTGGTAAAGTGCCCCTGGGTTCAGTCCCCAGTTCCCCTCCTGGGAGATAAACTGTGTTGACAGTTTCTTGTGATTCTTTCCACACATATTTCTATGCTTTTTAAAGGACATGATAGCACTCACACTGTACCTAATTTTGTGTGCTTTTTCCACTTGAGATTATACAGTAATAACATTGACTAAGAGTAAAATATTTTCTTGACATTCATAAATAATGTGAATATGCACACAAAAAGATATGAGCCATTTTGTTGTCCTACAGCTAGACAGTTAGGGTTTCCCCCCCTGAAATCCTCTGATTCTGTCCAGGATGAAACTATCCACATGGAATCATCCAGCAATTGCAGCTTTGTTTGGACCTGGGTTGGCCATTTGTACCCTGGGGACACAGGGCCCTGGGATCAGGACAAGACCCAGAGCCCAACCCCAAGGGATGAGCAGGGTGGTCCCTGGTCTGTGTGACCTTCAGGGGCCAGCTGTGTGGTCCAAGCCAGCAGAGGAGATATATTTAGCTGCATCAGATGCTACTGGCTGTCATGACCTAGAACTATAGTGTTGTTAAACAAATCAGAAGGGCTTGGCTGAAGTCAGCCCTCCACTCCCCACCCCCACCCCACCCCTTACTGGAGAGGGGCAGGAAGCAGAGAGGCTCATAAATAGGGATCTCCTGTGGCTTGCCCTCCCCCACATGGCGTAACCCAGATTGCCCAGAAGGCACTGACCCCGTTCGCACTCTTCCCTTTTTCCCTCATGCAAGGCAATCCTATTTGTCCTGCTAGTTAATTCATTCACGTATTCATTCATTCTGTGGAACTCATTTATCCATTCATTTGTTCATTTGCCATCCTCCTGCCTTACCCTCCTGAGCTGCATCAGAGCACCTGATCTGTTCAGCAAAATTTTTGAGGGCCTGGCATGAGTCAGGCTCTGAGCTGAGCAGCACAGAGCAGGAGAGCTCCAGCCGGGCACGGTGGCACACGCCTGTAATCCCAGCAGCTTGGGAGGCTGAGGCAGGAGGATCGCGAGTTCAAAGCAAGCCTCAACAACTTAGTGAGGCCCTAAGCAACTCAGTGAGACCCTGTCTCTAAATAAAATACAAAATAGGGCTGGGGATGTGGCTCAGTGGTCAATGCCCCTGGGTTCAATCTCTGGTACCAAAAAAAAAAAAAGAACAGGAGAGCTCCATCTCCTGTCCTCATGGTGCTTCACCCTAATGAGATGATAATCCAGTAACTCATTATGTATTGGTGAAAAATAACAGTGACAAGAACAGTAATGACCAACACTCACATGGTGCTTTAAAGTATATGGAAAGGCCCGGTGCAGTGGCGCACGCCTGTAATCCCAGCAGCTTGGGAGGCTGAGGCAGGAGGATCGAGAGTTCAAAGCCAGCCTCAGCAAGGGCAAGGTGCTAAGCAACTCAGTGAGACCCTGTCTCTAAATAAAAATACAAAATAGGGCTGGGAATGTGGCTCAGTGGCTGAGTGCCCCTGAGTTCAATCCCTGGTTCCAAAAAATAAAAATAAAAATAAAAGTATATGGAATGTTTCCCCTTATCTAATTCCAAGAATCTGAGAGGCAATTGTGATTATCAGTCCTGCTCTCCAGACAAGGAAGTTCCAGTTTGGAGATATTAAATAAAGTGGCCAAGAACTTTACAGCAGGCAAGTGGAATTCTGGTTTGATGCTTTTTGTTTTATTTTGTTTGGAACCCAGGGGCCCTCTACCACTGAACTACATTCCATCTCTTTTCATTTTTTTATTTTGGGACAGAGTCTTTTCTAAGTTGCTAAAGGCCTTGCTAAGTTACCCAGGCTGGCCTCAAACTTGTGATCCTGCCTCAACTTTCAGAGACAATGGGATTAAAGGTGTGCACCCCTGTGCCCTGCTATCTCTAGTGCCAAGTAGCTGGGACTAGAGGCACCTACCACCTCACTTGGCTGGAGCCCTGGTTCTTGAACTGACTCCAAGCTCACATCCATCCTGAAAAGGAGGAACCATCAGGACTAGACATGAACTAGTTTCTGGTCCAGGTCTTCATTTTATATTTGAGGAGGTGTCCAGATAAATTAAAGGTGCCTTGCCTAAGATACACTGCATAAAACAGGACAAGAACTTATGGACTCCTGGCCCAGTACACTTGCTTTGCATCTGAGCAACAATCCAGTGCCCCTGTTCAGGGTGAGGCCCAGGCATCTTTGAGGTGGGAAGTGGTCATGGTCTCATGACCATGGGGTGGACCACTCCACATGTTGCATAGTCCCTCATCTGGGTAACAGTTCAAAGTGCCCCTTCCAACTCCTACCCTGTCTCTTGCTGGGTGAGTAGGTTTTTGGTCAATGAGAGTGATGTAAGCATCTATATGAGGCCCTGCTGGGATACCTCAAGACAGGTTGGTCCCTGCCCTCAAGGGCTCACTGTCTCTTGCTAGGCCAACAAGAATGGGGAAGATCTGACAAAGATATGGTGAAATCAGTGGATTAATGTGCAAGAGAAAGGGTATAGGTGTCAGAGACACA
The DNA here is from genome assembly GCA_020662805.1 of Glaucomys volans. Classification (NCBI taxonomy): domain Eukaryota; kingdom Metazoa; phylum Chordata; class Mammalia; order Rodentia; family Sciuridae; genus Glaucomys; species Glaucomys volans. The sequence goes on along the minus strand of JAJEJO010046185.1, from coordinate 67,583 downwards.
ATGCAGGATCCCCAAACCAGACCTTAGTGGTTGTGGGTAGAGGTAGTTTGGGTGATTCACCTTATGGAGGCAATATCTAAACCAAGCCCTGAAATCTGAGAGAAAAAGCAGCCAAGCCAGACCTGATGGGGAAAAGACTTTCAGGGTGAGAGAGCAGAAGCACAAGACCCAAGGTATAAAGGCACCCTGCACATGGCAAGAATGTGGCAGGTTTCTACCCATCTGCTACCATCTGTTCAGGCTGGGTGGCCTGTGAGCAGAATCCAGGTCTTTCCTCTATGAAACCCCATGGGTGAGGGCATACTCTTATGGACAGGTGAAGCAGGCACCACATTAAGCAGCTGTCATTCACTTGCACTACCATGGACTCACCATCCCTCCCAGTCAGCAACCCTCCCCCGCCCTGCTGCTCCTGGCCTGGACCAGGGCAAGAGTGGGTCCATAAGGGGCTGTACCTGGCTGGAGGCTTGAACTGGTGGGGAGAAGCCACTAGTGACTACATTATTGACATGATCCCTTCGTCCACATCTCCATCACCATCAGGCTGTACCTAGGAAGGCCAGCTCCTCCTACAGGGACAGGAAAAAGATGGTGGGAAGTGGGAATATCACTCCATGATTGAAAGGTAAACACTCCTCCAGTTTAGCACCTGAGTTGAGGGGACTAGTAAAGGGCATCTCCTTTACCCTGGCCTGTGTATAAGGTCCTTGCCTTAACAGATGGAGGTAGAAAGGGACCTACCTAGGATGGCAGTACTGTGGGTTGGCACTGCCCGTTCCTGGCTGGTCTGCCCTTGCCCCAGTGACACCATGTTCACATTCTTGGGCTTTGCACATGAATGTTCAGATTAAATATTAGCCTGGGGAGGTGTCTTGGCTTTCACCCTTGGTGGCTGTTGAACTTTTTATGGAGTCTTTCCCTCCAAGGTGATGTATGACATTACATTCAGAGGAGTCATTTCCAAGGCTGTGGGTGTAGCTCAGTGGGAGAGCACTTGCCTAGCAGGTGTGAAGCCCTGGCTTCAATTCCCATCACCACAGAACCAAACAAAACTTTTTTTTTTTTTTTTTTTTTTTTTGGTACTGGGGATTGAACCCAGGGGCACTCCACCACCAAGCCCCATCCCCAGCCCTATTTTGTATTTTATTTAGAGACAGGGTCTCACTGAGTTGCTTAGCTCCTTGCACTTTTGCTGAGGCTGGCTTTGAACTCGCAATCCTTCTGCCTCAGCCTCCCAAGTGCTGGGATTACAGGTTGCGCCACCACACCTGGCTCAAACAAAACATTTAGAGTAGAAAGGTCATTTCCCATAGGTCCCCTGTGCTCTCACTCCACCTAGGGCCCAGTGCTGTTCTTTGTGCTGGAGTGCAGTTCCTGCCATTAGGGGTGTTTGATTCAGTAGGAACAGAACTACAATCAGATCTTGTCCACACAACATGCTAGGCACAAAACAGTGGACAGAGGCAGCAGGACTGCACTGAGGAGGGGCACCAGCCCACTGGACACAGCAGCAGCAAGGTGCCAGTTTGGGTGATAAAAGGTAGAAGAGTGGGAGAAGGTGTTAGAAGGGTACCTGGGTGGGGACAGCAGTGGGAGCAGAGTCCAAGTGGCTGGAAATGGAGCAAGGCAGGAGATGACAGGCAGCTTGGTTTACAGGGGTGATGGTGGAATGGTCAGGGGTGGGCATTACTGCAAGGGAAGCAGGGTCAGGCTGCTATGGCATTTGTGCTGAGGGCTAGGAGTCAATGTTGAAGGCCATCAGTGTGGGAGGGTTGTGTGTGGCCAGATTTGCATTTTCAATTATGTGGAAAATGAATCCACCCAAGGAGAGGTCAGGACAATAGGCAGGATCCAGAACAGAGCCAAGAACAGGGAATAAAGTGCTAGTCAGGGTAGGGTGGCAATCAGGAGTGTGCACACAGTCCTCAGCTGAAGGAGGAGAGGGTAGGAAGAGAGAGGCCCAGGGTAAAGAAGGTGCCACCAAGAAGGGCTGGTAACCTAGCTAATGTATTAGGGTTCTCTAGAGGAACAGAATCAACAGGAAGTATGATTACACGCCCTCACTGACACATCCAGAAGCCTCTTAATCATCGGCATCTCTTAATCCAATCAAGTTGACAATTCAAATTAACCATTACACTGAACCTTCAGTGTGTCAAGTTCTTGTACCCAAGGAAATGCCTGGAGCAGGACTGAGGCCTGAGGTGGCCTGAACAGAAGAGGAAGGGAAGGCCTGGTAGGGACTCTTCACAGGCAGCAAGAGGAAAGACAGAAGAGAATGATCTTCCCAGGTTGCCACTTCAGGCTTTGTGCCCTGAGCTGAGCCTCTGCCACTGAGCTGGCAGGTGAAGGGTCCAGGCCTATAGAGAGGAGGGCAAAGGACAAGCAAAGCCATGCAGCCTTTGGCCAAGCCCCTCTGATAGCCACTGGTTCCACTAATAATGAAAGCCACCCTGTTTGGCCCCAGTTCTCCCTGGCCACCACATAATGTATTATCCAAACTGGGGAATTTTTGAGAGTTCAAGTAATAATTTCTCCAGGAGAGCAGAGTAAACTAGGCCTGCCCTAGTTTACTGTAGTCACTTTAGCCATGGGCAGGAGGCTGGCCTTGAGCTCCCACTCTGGCCCTGAGAGACTTTCCCTACAACCCCTGAGCCCCTTGCCCGATCTTGGGTCCTTATATCCTTTAACAACTGGACCCACCTCAGAGGCAGTCTTGACAAACGGAGGATCTTCCCCAGTTGTGGTCCTTCTCCCCCAACCTCTGCTTCTCTGACAACTGACATGGCACAGCTATTCTCTTCAGAACCACAGCCCCTGAGGAATGTGGTCCTTCCTGTGGCCCAGTGGGGTCAACCAGGAGAAGCCCCTCAGAGCTTGCGGGTCCTAGAAAGGTGCACAGAAGCCAGATGTGCTTGCCACATCCTCTTATCTGTCCACAGCCCCTATTGACTGGTGTCCCCATCCTCTCTGCAAAGCTGTTGTGTCCCCAGTCTCCTCTCTCTTGCATGCCTCACTTTTGCAGCTGGAGGCCAAGAGGCAGTCACCTCCAGTGCCCTCAGGTCCTTGGCTTTCCTCCAGCCCTCATAAGTCCTTGCCTGGAACCGGAGTCACAACACGCTCCTCAGCTCTAGTAGCTGCAACCCACCTTTCACCACTACAAACATAAGCTTCACCACAGCCTGAACACAATACTCATGCCCCCCTACTTACTTTTTTTGGGGGGGCTAGTGGGGATTGACCTCAGGGGCACTCGGCCACTGAGCCACATCCCCAGCCCCATTTTGTATTTTATTTAGAGACAGGGTCTCACTGAGTTGCTGAGCCCCTCACACTTTTGCTGAGGCTGGCTTTGAACTCAGTCTCCCGAGCTCAGCTGCTGGGATTACAGGCATACACCACTATGCCTCATGCCCGCCTACTTTAAAGAAGACAAAACAAACAAACAAAAGAACAAAAACAAACAAAAGATCCTTCTATGGGAGGAAAAACATGAAAAAACAAAAACATCACCACAGAGCTGACTTTCCTGCAAGAAAACGCCTAACATTTCCTCTATATCTGACCCCAAGGTGGCTTCTGGCCTCCTCCCTAACACCCCAAAACTTCCCCCATGATGCATGCCAAGTTCTGTCAGTGCTGCCCTCCTTTCCTAGAGGGTCTCTCCACCTGTTGGGCTCCTACTGCTTCTTCAAAGCCCTCCACTGAGTGAAGCAGAGCAGCTTTGCCCCATCCTCAGAGTTCCAGGTGTGAAGGTGGGACTGTTTGTCTGACTCCCACAGCTGGAGGTCAAGGGCCCTCCTGCCTGTTGTAGACCCAACAAATGGCAATTGAATTGACTTATCCTTCCCACTAAGCCTGGTTGTCCAGGAAGATGCCCTGGCAGGATGGACAGGATGATTTCTGGAGGTCTCTGTTAACTCTGAAATTCTTCAATGCTTATGTCCAAAGTTGGGCACCCACCCTTCACCCCTCTCAAGATTCTCCCAACTAAAAAGGAACATAAGAAGTTTCCAAAGTTGGCTAAGGGTCCTCAAACATCTCTCAGGGTGACTGTAAACTCAAAACTACGTCTACAATAACACCAAGGGGTTATTTGTCTTCTCTCTCATTTCCTCAGCAGTATATGGTGGAGTTTCCAGAAGCTACATGTGAATTTGCAACAGAGTTAATGCAGAAGCAGATAAGAGCCCTGCCGGTTTTATTAAGCCAGACATTAAAAATAAAAAGTAATGCCCCTTTTTCACTAACTTTGCTTTGAAAAGTACAATGACTTTTCTCTAAAAATGTCAACTTGTGTCAACATGGTGGTATATGCCTGTAGTCCTTGCACTCAGGAGAGGCAGAAGAATTACTTGAGCCCAGGAGATCAAGGCTAGCCTGGGCCATATAGTGAGACCCCCATCTCAAAAAAGAGAGAGAGTCGGGCATGGTGGCGCATGCCTGTAATCCCAGCACTTGGGAGGCTGAGGCAGGAGGATTGTGAGTTCAAATCTAGCCTCAGCAACTTAGCGAGGCCCTAAGCAACTCAGTGAGACCCTGTCTCTAAATAAAATACAAAATAGGGCTGGGGATGTGGCTCAGTGGCCGAGTGTCCCTGAGTTCAATCCCTGGTTCCAAAAAAAAAAAAAAAAAAGAGAGAGAGAGAAAAAAAAAAATAAAATGTAGCTGGTTTATTGTTTGTTTTCAGTGCTGGGGACTGAACCCAGGGTTTGATGCATGCTGATCATTTACTACTGAACTCCACTCCCAGCCTTGTTTTTATTTTTAATTTAAGTAATGAGTATGTTTTAAATTCTCGATTTCCCTTTCTAGTAGAATAAATATGGATGATTATATCAAACATAACGAAAAGCTCTCAGGGTCCTCCACAATCTTTGTCCTCTGGCCCCAACACTTTCACACACCCTCTCTCAGCCCTTTGCTTCTCCCTCCTCTTGGCAGTCAAATCTCCTGAAACCCGTCTGCTTTCGCCCACTGGCCTAGGAGGGCCTGACTTTGTGGCTTCTTACCACTGCTCCTGCAGTTCCTCACACTGAGACCTTCAAGGACCCTCTGGCATTTCGTTCAATGGACACTCCCCTGTCACTTCTCTCAACATCTTGGCAGCATGACAATGTTTCACACCTCCTAGAGACACCCATCCCTTTCCCGGTCTCCTCCTACCCTCCAGTTGTGTGTTCCCAATTCCTCTTGCTTTGCTCAGACCCCCAGCACTGGGGACCTCAACACTAAGCCTGCCCCATCCTCTTTTTCTCTCCCCTTATGACCTTAAGCACCGTCTGCATGTGTCTGAACTCCAACTCTAGCCCAGATTTCTCTCCTGAATTTTACACCAACATCCATGTGAATGGTATGGCCTCTCCTACAGGCAACCCTGACTTATGTCCAGGGTAGATCTTCACCCTTCCCTTTCCTGCTCCAAGGATGGCTCTACTTTCACCCTTATGATATGATGATATGTATATATTTTGGTTTTCATCCATAGTTCCTGGCTCATAATTCCCTCTCCAAGGCTTGTCATAGAAACTCTAATCTTACATTCTCTGTCACGTCTGATAATAGAGGATAAGACCCCCATTCAGAAGAGGTCCTGACCCATATCCACAAAGAAAGAGTATTGAAGAATCTGAACAAGCTGGGGTGGTGGCATATGCTTATAATTCCAAGAGGCTGAGGCAAGAGGATCAGGAGTTCAGAACCAGCCTCAGGGGTTCTGTAGCTGAGGGGCTGTAACCTGGGGCTGTAGCTCAGTGACAGAGTACTTGCCTGGCATGTGTGAGGCCCTGGGTTCGATCCTCAGCACCACATAAAGATAAATAAATAAAATAAAGGTATTGTGTCCATGTACAACTAAAAAAATAAACTAAATAAAACAAAACAAAACAAAGCAGCCTCAGCAACTTAGTGAGACCCTAAGCAACTCAGTAAGACCCTATCTCCAAATGAAAAATAAAAAGGGCTGGGTATGCAGCTCAGTGGTAATAAGCCCCTGGGTTCAATCCCCAGGACCAAAAACAAACAAACAAAACCAAAACAAAAACTTGATGTTTGCTCCTGGCATCAGAAGTGAGGGGTTCAGAGCTGGGGTTGTGGCTCAGTGGTAGAGCACTTGCCTAGCATGTGTGAGGCACTGGGTTCGATTCTTAGTACCACATATAAATAAGTAAATAAAACAAAGGTCCATCAACAATCAATAAACATATTTAAAAAGAAAAAAAAAGAAGTGAGGGGTTTAGTCGTGGGGACTGAGTCCTCAGCCTGTGGGTCTCTAGGAGTGTCGGAATCAAATTGGATTCCAGGACACCCTGCTGGTTCTGCTGCATAATTGCTTGCTTACTTGGTGTATAGGGAAACCCACACACATCTGGGCTCTGAAGTGGTCTCTACTGTGAGTTTAGGAGAAGAAACGGAGCCCGAGCTGCTTTTCCCTCTGTATCTTCAGACCCTCACTCTGCTCAGCCAGTCTGTCTCCAAATCCTGTCACTCTCACCCCTAAGCTACTCTCAAATCCATACCCCTGCCCATTGCTCATTGCCATGGCTTGGCCTTTACCTCCTGCCGGCCTCTCTTGGCCTTCCTCCTCCAGTGTGACCCAGCAGCCAGTTTCCTCATTAGCACGTCAGAATCCACAGGAGGTGCCCCACTGACCCAGGAGGAATGCCACCTCCACAGCCCAGGACAGCTCACTAGGTCAGCCGGCCCCAGTCCTTCCCTCTGTCCAGCCTCATGTCTCCTCCCCATGGTGCTGGGCCAGCCTGTCTGACCTTGTGTTGCCCTCAAGTACATGCTGTTCTCTAACTCCATGTTCCCAGAGGCCCCATTTCAGGCTTCCTTCTCCAGGAAGCCTTCCCTGACTGCCTATGCACTCAGGTCAGCGGTCCTTTCTACTTGCTCTCATTTCAGGTGGAATGGTCACCATCAGTTCTAGACTCCAATTTCCTTAAGGAGGAGGATCCTGGGCTGGGGCTATAGTCTGGTGGTAGAGCACTTGCTTAGCTTAGCATATATGAGGACTTGGGTTCAATCTCTAGCACCATTAAAAAAAAGAAAGAACCCTTTTATTGTTGTATCCTCAGTGCCTAGAACAGTGCCTGACACTATGACTTGAGAATGAGAATCCATGTGTAGCTAGCACGCAGCCCTCCCCACCCCATTCAACCTTGTCTAGAGCAGGGCTCTTTTCTGGTACAAGAGACCCCAGGAATCCTTGCCACACCCTGCCTACTCTTGTTGTGTTGTCCTGACCAGGTTCCCAGAAGAACCTGGCTGAACTCCACCCTTTTCCCATCAATGGCCAAGATCACAAGGTTTCCAAGACCTGGCACACAATTCAGCGTGGCACCCTCCCCAGGCACACCACCTGCCCAACTTGACCGAAACTGACCCTGCTGGGGACACCCAGACCAATCCAGGGCATTGGCCACAACAGCAGCACATACCACACAGCCTGTTCCCATCCATCATTTCTGTGGACTGTCCCCTCATAGGGTGAAGTGGTCAGAGAGCTGAGTATTTCTCTGAGGTCTCTGGGCAGTGAGGGAAGGGGTGGTTTGGACAGACTCTTCTGCTAAAGCCTGTCAGCTTGGCCCCACCCCCATCCTGCAGGTACAGGAGTTGCTTGTAGGAGCCACTCATTCACTGTTGAAGAGGAACAGACCAGGTTGAGATCTAATAGGTGCTGTGACCTACCCCCTGGGGCCAAGACATGAGGAAGAGTATACAGGGAGAGGCAGGGGGTAAATAAGCAGCACCAACCCTGGCAACTCATCCCATTACGGGCAAGTCTTGGCAGCTCGGGTCAGGAGAAGAGACAGCTAATAACTGTAGCCCCAGGAGGCAGCAGTGAACACTTGGATCCTGAAAGTAAAAGGGACATCAGGTCCTTCAGGCTATAGAATCCCACTGTCAGTGTTGCTCCAGAAGTTGTCATCACCATACCCTAAACCCCCATAATCCTTTAACAGGAAGCCAGAGTTCTGGCCTAGCTGTCAGGAAGAGCCAACAGTTGGCCCTGCAGCTGGAGGAAGATCTGGTGTAGGGTCCAAGCCTTTTCCCTCCTTAGGAAACTTTCAGAGTTTACCTCTTGCTTACCCCAAACCTCATGTAAAGAAAGAACCACAATCCAGCACAGTAGAGATAGTAAGAGATCAATTTATGGATAATGGTATGACAGAGAAGGAAGGAGCCAAGGCCTATAGTGATGAGTTTCTTAGGAATAGACCAACAGATACACAAAAGTGGTTCAGACAGACAGACAAACAGAAGGTCAGAAACAAAATCAAAAAGGTAAGAGGCCCAGGCCTAGTCTCAGCAGTTTTGTCTAGGCATCAGATCTAGTTTTGCCCTGGGATTCTAGTGGGTGAGTGGGACTTGCAAGGGCCTCAAGTCCTTGTAGGGTTCCCTCTCCTCACTGCCCTTCCTGCTGGCTGGGAACTTGGGCAGGTAATATTTCCAAGGCTAAGAAATGGTTGTTCTGGATGGACAGAAGATCAAGGCTCTTAGAGGCTCCCTGGGGAGGTGGAGGCCTGGGTAGTGTGGGGTTAGCAGCAGCAATGGGGGGAATCTGGTCAGGCACCAGGACCTGAGGTGGAGCCACCGCGCAGCAGGGCCCGTGTCCAGGGCAGGCCCCCCACCCACCCTGCTACCACACCAACATGGTGCAATAAATAAAGTGTCAAGTAGTAAGTCAGTGTCAAGCAGGAGAGCTGGAAACTGGCAGACTGACAGGGGCCTAGGAAGAGAAGCCCCCAGTTGTCCACCAAGTCCTCTCAGGGGTTCTGGCTGTTATCAAGTCTGTCTCAAGCACTGTGGTGGGCACCTGGCCCTGATGTCCACATGGGCACTCTCTGCAGGGGCTCAGCCCCTCAGACCAGTGCCAGAGCCTGCTCAGTGGGGCAGAAGCAGGGCAGCATGGTTCCCACAGCATCCACGATGGCTTCCAGATGTTCATCCTGTGCCTGTGGCCCACAGAGCTGCATGAAGTCTGCAAGGCGCAGCAAGTACTCAAGGTTGTGACCAGAGAAGCCTCGGCAGGCCAGGATCTGTGTAGCAATGGCCTCTTCTGGAGCAGGGCCGAGGTAGCCAGGGTTCTGTGGGGTGGCCACATAAGCCAATGCCTTGAGTGGTTGATCAGGTGTATCTTGAGGATAGAAAGTGACTTCCTTGGTGTCATAGCCGCCAAGCACTGCCTCTCGCACATTCAGGTACTTCAGGGCCTCGCTCACCTGCTCACCTTGGACCTGGTATGCCACGCCCCAAGTGCAGCCCTAGGAGGAAACAGGGGTATTTCTGGTCAGTCACAAGCTGTTTGCTGGTCCCTCCTTCATACTAGAATGCTATTCCCCCACCACCACTGACCCAAGAATTGTGCCTTTGTGTGTGTGCGTGCGTGTGTATGTGTGTGTGTTTTACTAAGGAGCCCAGGGGTGCTCTAACACCAAGCTATACCCCACCCTATTTGTTTGTTTGCTTGCTTATTTATTTATTTTTTGAGACAGGGTCCTGCTAAGTTGCCCAGTCTGACTTCAAATTTGGGATCCTCCTGCCTCAGCCTACCAATTTCCTGGGATAACAGGTGTGCACCACCAGGCCTGGCTTATGTACCCTTTCTTGAAAGGTGGTCTAATCCCAGGGAGGACAGGATTTCTATTTGCAGTATGGTCCAGAAACATTTAATGAAATCACCAGTAAGCTTGTTAGAAATGGTGCATCTCAGACCCCATTTCAGTCCTACTGAATTAAATTCTGCAGATCCTCAAGTAACTCTGAGAAACACTGAGTCAAACCACACTTCCACTCTGCCAGACAGGCAACAACTAGAGCCGCCAACAAAGGCCCAAAAAACTGTTTGTTGCACCCTTCCACATTGGGTCCTAGGGTCGCCCTCTTGACTGCAGCACTTACCTCATGATCTTCAAGGAGGGTCACCACACGGCCAGGCTAGGGAAGGAAGGAAGATTTTGAAAGACAAGTTAGAAATCAGCTCTGCCATCAGTGCAGACAAAGCCTTATCATTCTGCTGGCTAGGCCTCAGAGAGCCCCCCACTCATACAGGGGGATGAGCAGGGAGTGAGGTACTGTTGCCAGGAGAAATAGTAAGATAGATGGCAGTGGCCCAGGTTGGTAATCAGCACAGGGATCCACAGGTTTACCGACTCCAAGCATCACACAGTGCTCACTTGGGTACACAAATTTAAGCCACAAAGCCAGACACAGTTTTACACATTGGCCCAGAGAGCCTGGGCCATTCCAGGCCACCAGCGCCCACTGTCCTACCCACCGCCCTCACTTCCCTGGGCACAGTCGGATTCTCACCATCTTGTCGCTGCCCCGATGGAAGGTGTCTCCCTGCCAGAAACGGCGGCTGTAGCCGCGCACGAAACCCACACGGCTGTCACTGTAAGCGAAGTCGGGCCTCCACACCAGGGAGCCGTACCCGAAAATCCAGAGTGCTGGAGGATCGCCATCGTCCCGGGGGTACTGCGCGGATGGGGTCGGGGACGGCGAGGGGGGCGGGGTGTTCTGGGCTGCGGATTCCTGCTTCATGGTGCCGGGCACAGGGACGGGCCCGGGCGGCCTCCGGGGCTGGTCTCCGGCGCGGGCACGGAAGGACCGACGGACGCGCACACCTGGCCTGGCACCGGTCGGTCGCTCCAGCTGAGTGGTCCCTACCGAGGTGCCCTTTAAACCCTCCGGCGGAGGGACCCCCCCGCCCGCTGCGGCCAGCTGCCGCGGTGATTGGGGCGGGGCAAACCCTGTTTGGGCCAATCATCTTCGGACTTTGCTTCTCGGTTAACCGCGCTGCCTTTCAAGTGGGTGGCTGAGCGGCCAGCCCCGGGCCCAGTGCGCTCCCTGATTGGTTCAGCTCCTCCTCGTAGCAAAACTGGCAGAAGTGATGCAACAGCAGGGAAGGTTTCCCCAGCGCCCGCATGCAGCAAGGGCTCCTCGGATTGCGTCAGGCGGCAGGCAGTGGGCATGGACCCGGCGTGGACGCGCGCAGTGGGCCTCTCCCTGGCAACCCCACCTGGCCGGGCCCTGCAGGAGCCATTGCGGGTGGATTTCAGGCGATGTCTCCTCGGCAGTCCTGCGGCTGCATGTGGCTGAGTCACTGCCACCCCAAGACTCTACTGGGAACAGAGCAGGACATGTCCAGAAGGAGCCCTCTGGGCGGCGTAAACTCCTGAGAGCACGCACCGCCGACAGCGAGGAAGCTGTTGGAAGCACCATCCGCATTCCACTCAGGTGCCTCACGCCGCCTTTGGCTCGCGTGAGCAAATGGAGAAACTGAGTCACGGGAGCGACAAGGGTTTTTGCAGAGGCTGTGGTTGAGTCAAGTCAGGCGGCCAGGGTTTTCAGGCCTCACGTGAGGTCTACTTCCCCGGTCGGGTGTGGAACCTCCTGAGCCTAGGCAGGTTTGAGGAAGAGCCCGCCTGAGCAATTGGGACAATACTTTGGCGGTTCCCGGGCATCTGTAGTGAAAGGCCACCAAGAGAACTCCAGACCAGTTTTGCCCTAAGGCCACGGGTTTAGCTCCTTCCAGACTTGACAATCTGTGGTAATGGTTAATCCTTCCATATCCGAGGTTCTGAGAGTGTGGTGCACCGTGAGCAGCTACAGGCCTGCTCCTTTGGCTACTGACCACCCAGTGAAGAGTCCCACAGGCCATCTGGGGTCGACCCCGTAAGCAGTATCCAGGGGCTGCCAGCTGGGGTTGACTGACTAGAAAAGAGAAACAGGCATCAGAAGGCCTTCCTCGGGTGGAACTGGCTCCCAGAGATTGTTGTTGAGGTCTGGGCAAGCCCTCTGGCAGGGGAAACGGACTATATTAGTTCTGCACACTAGATGAGTATATTCATTCCAAAGGTGAGTGTGTAGCAGGAAGCTATAACTTTAAAAATAAGTTATTGGGCCAGGTGTGGTGGCCTGTAATCCCAACAACTGGGGAGACTGAGGCAGGAGGATTGCAAGTTCCAGGTCAGCATCAGCAACTTAATGAGGCCCTGAGCAACACAGCAAGATCCCGTCTCAAAACAAAAAAATGAAAGAAAAAAAAAGGTGGGGGGACTGGAGATATGGCTCATTGGTATTTAACCCCTGAGTTCAATTCCTGGTACCAAAAATAATTAAAAAAAAAAAAAAAAAGTTATTGGTCTGGTGTCAGCTGGGGGTATAGCTCACTAGTACAGCACTTGCAAAGTATGCAGGAGGCCCTGGGTTCGATCCCCAGCACCAGGAAAACAAACAAACAAACAAAACTCCCAAGTTTTTCAGTAGTATTTGTGTAAGAATCTGAATATGAAGTTGGGGGTATAGCTCAGTGATACAGTACTTACACAGCAAACTCAAGGTCATGGGTTCAAGAAAATACTAAAGATGTACCTAAACTGGAAGCTGATACCAAAGGAGGACTGGGCTTTTTGTTTGTTTGTTTAGTTGATTGGTTGGTTGGTTGTTTTTTGTGTTTTGTTTTGGTCCGAGGGATTTACCTCAGAAGGGCTTAAGCACTGGGTCACATCCCCACATCCCAGCCCTGTTTTATTTTGAGACACGGCTCCCTAAGTTGCTTAGGGCCTCACTAAGTTGCTGAGGCTGGCTTTGAACTTGCAATCCTCCTACCTCAGCCTCATGAGTTGCTGGGGATTATAGACGATCATCACCAGGCCTGGCTCAAAGGAGGATTTTCTGCAGTAAATTATAATTTATGAAAAAGTCTGGGTTCTTTGCAATGAACATAAGGAAAATAATTCAAACAAAATGGTTTTGGGGGCTGGGCGTGGTGGCGCACGCCTGTAATCCAAGCGATTTAGGAGGCTGAGGGAGGAGGATTGCGAGTTCAAAGCCAGCCTCAGCAACTTAGCGAGGCCCTAAGCAGCTCAGTGAGACCCTGTCTCTAAATAAAATACAAAATAGGGCTGGGGATGTGGCTCAGTGGCCAAGTGTCCCTGAGTTCAATCCCTGGTTCCAAAAAAGAAAAAAAAAAAAAAATGGTTTTTGGGATGGGTGTGGTAGTGCACACCTGTAATTCCAGCGGCTTGGGAGGCTGAGGCAGGAGAATCGTGAGTTCAAAACCAGCCTCAGCAAAAACAAGGCACTAAGCAACTCAGTGAGACCCTGTCTCTAAATAAATTACAAAATAGGGCTGGGGATGTGGCTCAGTGCTCAAGTGCCCCTGAGTTCAATCCCAAGTACCCAAAAACAAACAAACATGTTCTTTTCTGGTCACTCCTTTTTCTTTCTCTTTGCCTGTTTCCTTGGTTCACTCTGTCCTTTTCTCCCTATCCTGTTCCTGTTAGTCGACCTGAGCACCACCTTTGCTTAGGGAAAATACCCTCTTTTTCTTACCACCTTTGCAAGTGAATGGAAAGTGGAAAGCTGGTACCAGTACGTAGTTGCTGGAAGTATCTGAATAGGCACAAACAACCCTTTGAGAAAGCAGCTTAGTGATACAATCAAGAACCATAAAATGTCCCTGCCCTCTGACCCAATACTTCCACTCCAGGAAATTATTCAAAATATGGGAAAAGCCATATGCCTGAAGATTTTCAATGCATTGTTATTTATTATAGCACAAACAAAAGGAGAAAAACTACTTAAATATCCCAAAATAGCCAAATGTTTAAGTAAATTAAGGTCAATTCACATGATGAAGAGCATATACACACAAGTGCCAGCACATGTTCAGGCAAAGGGACAACTTAAATATCCAGTGATAGATGTTTACATAAATTTGAGATAGCCCATTAAGCTTTCTGTGAAGCCACTAGAAATAACTGAATTGGCTATACTTATTGACATGGAAATGTACCTATAGTGCATAATTAAGTGAAAAGACAGGTTATAAAATAACCTACTATAACTTTTTAAACTTAAAAGTCTGGGACTTGGAGTGGGTGTGGTGCAACACCCTTATAATCCCAGTGATTCCAGAGGTTGAGGCAGGAGAATCACAAGTTTGAGGACAGCCTGGACTTGTTCATTTAACTAGACCCTGCCTCAAAAAATAAAAAAGGCTGACATATAGCTCAATGGTAAAGTTCCCCTGGGTTCTTTACCAGTACCCAGTACCACCCCAACCCCCAGTACCACCAAAAAAAAAAAAAAAAAAAAAATGCTGCTGGGACTGGGATGTGACTCAGTGGTAGAGTGGTTGCCTAGAATGTTTGGGGTCCTGGGTTTAATTCCCAGTTCTGGGAGGTGGGGAGGCTAAATGTGCTTATTTTCATAGAACAATTCTGGAAGAACAGATAAAAATGCTCAAAGTGATTGAATGAAAGTATTCCATGAGATTTGCATTCTCTTTTATATAATTATGAATGGAACTTTATAAAAAGAGCATGAACTATGTCTATATTTTAAAAGAAGGCTATTTCTATTTCATTTAATCAAAATTCATTATGAAAACAATGTAGTAAAATGTCTATGATGCATAGTTAAAAAATGTAAAATATGGGGCTGGTGTTGTGGCTCAGTGGTAGCATGCTCACCTTGCATGTGTGAGACCCTGGGTTCAATCCTCAGCACCACATAAAGATGAAATAAAGAGCTTGTGTCCATCTACAACTAAAAAATGTTTAAAAGAAATGTAAAATATGAACTATCACATACACTAAGATTAAAACTTAAAAACAAGATGTATGAGGAATAAAGATGGGGGTATCAAATACTATAGTTAGAGGGTTGGTGTCATGGGTGAATCTTTTCTCTATTTTCCAAGCTTTATGAAATGTAATTTTATTGTTATTTTGTGGGGGGGGTATTGAAACTGAACTTAGGGGTGCTTTACCACTAAAGCATATCCTCAATCCTTTTTATTTATTTATTTATTTATTTATTTATTTATTTATTTATTTTGAAAATCTTTTTAAAAAATTTTTTTAGTTGTTGATGAACCTTTAATTAATTAATTAATGGTGCTGGGAATCGAACCCAGTGCCTCACACTTGCTGGGCAAGTGCTCTACCACTGAGCCACAACCCCAGTCCAATCCTTTTATTTTTATTTTTTATTTTGACACAGGTTCTCACTAAGTTGCCCAGGCTGGCCTCAAACTTGGAATCCTCCAAGTCCCTGGGATTACAGGTGTATGCCACCATGCCTGGCAAAATGTAATTTTTAAATAGTGAAAAGTTACCTTTAAAGAGCAAATAAATGCTTTTCTGATGGGTTAAGGAGCAGACAGCCTAACAGCTTATCTGAATCACCTGGGGAACATTTTAATGATATTCATTTTTTTCCCAATACTGGTGGTTAAAAACAGGGGCACTCTACCACTGAGCTACACATGATGTTCATTCTTGGCCTCTTCCCACCCCAACCAAACATGATGTCTTTATTCTTGTCCTCAGTAACCTGGTCTTGCTCCAGGCAGTTAGGTACTCTCCCCTGTAGGCTCCCACAATGCCTTAGGACCATTTGTTTATTTATCTGATCCTTCTACCTCGTGTTGATAACAACCTCCTGTTCATAACAAACATATGCTTACCATATGCCGGGGCAGTTTGCTAAACACTTTTACATCCATTCTAATTATAAACTTCTTTCCTACTCTGTGAAGTAAATAATCAGTTCACAGATAAGCCAACAGGAAAGTTAAGTAGCCTTCTCATTCTGACAGTGTAAATAGTAGAATCTGGGTCTGAAGGCAGATGGTCCAGCTCTGTCTGAGTCTCCTCACTGATAATCACTGGACATCCTGCCTTCCATGAACCTGAGAGCTCTTGGAGAGCAGGGTTCATCTTTGAAGGACCAGGGGAGCCATTGTCTTGCAGAAGGTTCACAAACATAGAATAAAGGCCATAGCAATGTCTCACCTACTGCATGTCACAAGTTCATCCTTGACCTTCTCAAAGTAGGATCTCCACAAAAGCTGGCCACAGGGATCTTTAGCACCTTCCTGTGAACATGGCTTGCCTGTGCCCATACCTCCTTTCTCCTTTCCAAGAACACCTGTCTCCTTCCTTCCCCTGTGGGACATACGCAGGCAACAAACCACCCACTTAGCTGGTTCCTTTCTATAACAAACCCATCCCATCTTTTCTCCTAAAATCCCTTCAGGAGAAGGCTGCTGATGTCATGCCCACACAGATACCATCTCAGGAGAGGTGATGGACCCAGGCATCACTTCGGAGTTCACATGACTGGCATATGATGCGCACATGATGGCTTCCTCTTTTGGACCTTTCCCAAATTGATTTTTCCTTATTTTTCCCCTGTAGATGATCACTTCTCATTTCCTTGTAATCTGTTCCTTCTCACTTCACATTCCTGACACTGCGATCAACTTCTGGTGTTAGCAAGCATGATTATCTGAAACCAGGTGAGGGTGTATTTTGGGAGTTATGGAATTAGGCAAATTTAATTTTCTGCATGAAGTTGTTTTGTAAGGGTGCTGATTCCAGAAGGACATAAATCCTGCCCAGACACAGGCTCTAAATTCAACTTGCTCAGATTTGAGTCCTACTGCATCCCATACCAACTGGGTAACCCTAACCATGTTGTCACCGGTCCTCAATTTTCTCAACTGTGAAAGGAATAATAATAATTAGGGTCTGAAAAGGGTTGAAAGAATTCCTTAGCCAGAGCCAGGTACATGGGTGTACTCAGTAAATGTCAGCTCTTTATTAATTTTTACTCTAGACGTTCACTTTCTGTTTTTCAGGGCAGAGTCATAGTCTATCCCTTAGTCTGTCACAGCTCTGAAGAATTGAGTGGATCAGGAAAGTGATCAGGATAAGCATTTTAGAGTCAGTGGAGAGAATGTCAACCATTTTCCCCTCCATTCTTGCCATGCAATTCACTGATTGTTCTAGCAAATAAGGTGCTAAAGAAAGTTTTTTATTATTTTATTTTATTTCATTTCATTTCTTCATTTCATTTTACAGTGCTGGGGATTGAACCTAGGGCTTTATATAAGCTAGATGAACTCTCTACCACCAAGCTCTACTCCCAGCCCCTGAAGGAGTATTTTTTTTTTTTCTAGTACTGGGCATAGAACCTTGGGACTCTCTACCACTAAGCTACCCCCTCACCCCCAGCCCTTTTTATCTTTTATTATGACACAAGGTTTTGCTAAATTCCCAAGACTGGCCTTGAATTTGTTATCTTCCTGCCTCAACCTCCTGAGTAATTGGGAGTACAATGTGTAGCACCATGCTGGACAGAAAGAATATTTTTCAAATGCAATGGGTAAGAGTCTGTCACAAGCATGCTATTAATAGAACAGTTGCTTGAGCAAGGAGAGATTTTCTGTGTGTGTTGGGGGGGATTGGGTTGCTAAAATAAGTTAACAAAATAAATGAGGTATCACATCTCCCACAGACCTCTGAGAGATAAGTGTGTCCTCAGGTTCTTTGCCCACATGCGAGGAAGACATAGCTCCCACCAACATTCTGACAAAAGGAGGGGAGGATGAAGTAATACAGTCCCTCCACTCAGTGTTTAGGGGATGTAAGACTTTTCTTCTACCTTTTGATGGCTCAATAATTGATTCTGAAATAGACAGTAAGCAGATTAATAGGAGAAAAGGTATACAAATTGATTACATGCTCAAAGCCATCTTATGAAGGAAAAGTAAATACCCCAAAACCCAGGATAGAGGGGAGGAGGAAACTAAGCAATTAGGGAAGAGTAAATGATTTTGCAGAAAGATGCATGGACCATCAGAAGAATAGGTGACAGTCTTTGTTAAACTCTGACTGGACTGGGATTGTGGCTTGGTAGTAGTACAGCATTTGCCTTGCATGGATGTGATCTTGGGTTCCATTCCCAGCACTGCAAAGAAAAAAAAGAAAGAAAAATCTGCCCGGATGTGGAATTGGCCTCCAATGTCCTCTCTTGTTATACAAATTTAATTCTCCCTGTTTGATAAAGTTCCAGAGAGGACTCATGACAACTGAGCTCCTTTTGGAGGATCTGTTTTTAGGCAAATAAAGGAAGTCAATGAAAACCCCTGCCTGCATTTGCTGTTACCCAAGTGTCCCCAGTTTAGAGCAGCATACTGAGTTTGGAGCAGTCCACCTCACAAGAGAATCAGAGGTGGTGGTTCTGCTGCTTGTGCAGCTGCATCCAGGGCCCAAGGAAAGGTGTCTGGCCCTCTGCCCACAAAAGCAGGGACTGTGAGGTTTACTCATATCCTACAGAAGGGTGCATGGGATGATGGAAAAACCTGGCTCCCTTCCCATTGTCTAGCTCCAAAGTAGGGGAGAGACCCAGCTGACAGGGTACTTCTGGGGACCAGTGTTCTAGTTATTCAGAACTCAGTTCCAATCTACCCAGAAGGGGAGGGTTCAGGGTTCTAACAGTGGGCTGGGGTAGTGGGTTGCACTCCCAATTCCAAGGAGAGAGAAAGGTAGAATTTATATGGACAGGAAGCAACAACTGAAGGGCTAGGGGGAACATTTTAGTGCAGTTAAATAGGAACTTGGGGATACAGAAAGAGAAGACTGAGACTCAAAAGACAAGAGCAAGTAAACTGTTAGAATGCAGGAAAAATCCATGAACCTTTGAAATGCAAAATCATTCCTGAGCAAACTGGCCCTTATCCCTCCACCTTGGCCAACACCCTGACCCATGTCCTTGCCTGCAAAATAATACAAAGGCAGTGCACAAGTGCTAGGAAAACCGTTGTGAAGTTTTGTAATTCTGCCCTGACTCCACCTCTGTTTCAGCCCTTAGCTACTGTCCCTCTATAAATAACAACCACAGACCAAAGGTTTGCTGTCTCTCCCTCTGGAGATGGCTCACATTATCCCTTGAATGTGTCTTCCTCATTTAGCTTCCCAAACTTCTCACCCTCAAGATGGTTCAAATTCTCGCTTGAATGTTTATTTCTTCTTATTTATTTATTTATTTTTGGTACTGGGGTTTGAACCCAGGGGCACTCCACCACTGAGCCACATCCCCAGCCCTATTTTTTGTATTTTATTTAGAGACAGGGTCTCACTGAGTTGCTTAGGGCCTCGCTAAGTTGCTGAGGCTGGCTTTGAACTTGCAATCCTCCTGCCTCAGCCTCCCAAGTGCTGGAATTACAGGCATGTGCCACTGCGCCCGGCATGGAATGTTTATTTCTTACTTTACCCCAAAAGGTATCAATACCCTGCATTCTCCCTTGAAAGTAGATCTGCTTTCCTAAATAAATCTGTCTGGTGTATGCTGAAGTTCTTTCTGTGTCACATATGCCAAGGACCCTACTCATCCTGAGTTGAGTTCTCTCTCTCCATAAACCCCTCAGGTGATAGAGTGACAGGGCTGCATAGAGAGGTGACCCATGGGCCTAGAGCTGAATGTCAGACCCTGTGGAAATACTGCAGTGTGATAGGCTATGGCTTTAGAAGAAAACACTAGAAAAACAGGCTCTGTGGAGAAGTATGACTATTGAACATCCAATTTGTTCAATACCTCCTGAGAGGGGTACAGACTCTGAAGCCCATGGACAGTCAAGAAAGCCCCTTAAATGAGAATAGCTAGGACATCATTGCCCCTGGGCCCACTGCTAAGAAGGAGATCCCAGAATCTTTCAGATCTCTCTTTTTTATTTATTTATTTTTTTAACCTGTGAAATAAAGAGGAGCACTGAGAGAAGAGAATCATCAGTGGACGTGTGAAACTGAACTGCACCTCAGATGTGTGTGACCCAGATGGCTGCCTCTGAGGGAAGGGGACAGCAATCTTCAGACAAGCAAACCCCTAATTTGAGCCAGGCAGAGGAACCACTGGAAAGAAACAGGCTGGCCATGTCTGTTGGGGCTATGATTCTGCCCTGCAGAGCATGTCATGACAAAGGGCAGGCCTGGGACCTGATCCAACCTGTCGCTAAATCAAGATTCCTGAGATTTCAACTGGTTACCTTCTGTGACACCAAGAGGTGTTTTTCGTTTTGGTTTGGTTTTTGGTTTGGGGTACTAGGGAAGCTTTACCATTGAACTACATCCCAGGTCCTTCTAATTTCTTTTTCTTTTTCTTTTTCTTTTTTTTTTTTTTGAGAAAGGGTCTTGCCAACTTGCTGAGCCTGGCCTTGAACCTGTTATCTTCCTGCCTCAGCCTCCCAAGTCACTGGAATTAAAGGCATATGCCACTGTGCTTGCCAATACTATGAAATATGTATTTGGTCTTCCTCCAGTTTCCTGGCATACAACTCCTCAAACCTTTGAAATCTCCAAAGTAATAAATGTCTTTTTGCATGCTAATGAGCTGACTGATGGCTAGCAGCCCCATAGCTGCAGGATGAGGGATGGTCACATGATGATGGACCAAAGTCTGATTAGAGGATTGACACTTTCAGCCCCAACATCTAACCTTAGAGAAGGGAGAAGGGCTAAATATTGAGTTAATCACCAATGGCCAATGATTTAATCAATCATGTCTATATAGTGAGACCTCCAGAAAAACCTAAAAGCATAGGATTCGGTGAGCTTCCAGAATACTGACTATGGGGGGGGTCCTGCAAGGTGGAACACCCAGACAGAGCATGACAGCTCTGCATTACGTCCTTCATATCTTACCCAATGCATCTCTTCATCTGTATCCTTTATAATAAACCAGTACATGTAAGTAATGTGTTCCCCCGAGCTCTGTGAGCCACTCTAGCAAATTAGTCAAACAAGAGGAGGGGGTTATGGGAACCCGATTCATAACTGGTTAGTGGTAGTGCAAGTAAACCAACCTTGGACTTGTGATTGGCATTGGAAGTGGGGGGCAGTGCAGCTGAGCCCTTAATCTGTAGGATTCAACAATGTTTCCAGGTAGATGTGTATGAATTTAATTGAACTAAAGGCCACAAAAGCTTCTATCTGCTGCAGAAAAAGATTGATAGGTTCGTGGTGGGGAGAAATCCCCATGTGCATCTTGGGGACTAGAGATCACAGAAGTGTTCTGTTTATTGTGTTGTGAGGGTGGAGTTGGAAAAAAAAAAATCTTTGCTTCCTCTCAGACCTTGTGCCTAGTTGTAGCCTTGGCTGGCTTTTTGGCCCCTGTGTCCTAGCCTCAGAGGACCTTTGGGGATGGAGGCAACAGGCTGAGCACACTCTTGGCCAGGGTGTTAAGGAATGTAGAGGCCAGGGAAAAGGTGACAAAAGTCATTTGTGGCAGATCTCCAAGAGGGAAGGTGACTTTGTTTTTTGTTTTTTTTTTTCTCCCAGGTATTAGGGATTGAACTCAGGGGTGATCTACCAATAAGCTACATCCACAGGCCTTTTTATTTTTATTTTTTAAATTTTGAAACATGGTCTCACTAAATTGCCCAGGTAGTCCTCAAAAACTCACATCCTCCCACTTTACCCTCAGGAATCCTTAGCATTACAGGTGCAGGAAAAGGACTCTTCTTGGAGTCCTGCTGCTCCTTCCCACAGCAAAGGCCTCCCTTCACAACCGCATACGTCAGAGAAGGATGTAGTGGGGTTCCTCAAAGATAGCACAAATGGAAGCAAAAGTGGCCACAATTGCCTAGCATACTCCTGAGTCTACTGCTGGGATTATTTAGCAGACTCCAACCCCACTAGAGCCCCCCTCAGTGCTGTGGGCAGGGCGAGGAGCAGCTCCAGAAAATGGTATACCTACATCCACTTGAGGAGGATCAACCAGCCAGTAAGGGGCTAAAACAGTGCTCACAAGTGTTCTCATATATTAACTCATTTCAACCTCAGAAATGTACAAGAGGTATTATCTTCAGAGAGGTCAAAGATACTTTATTTTCCCGTGTTTTGCCACCAATGCCTAATATATAATAGGTGCTCAATCAGTGCTGAAGGAAGAAAGAAAATGGATGGACTTGTCCCAGCAGATCACCTGGCAATAAGGGCTGATGCTGGAAGGGAGCTTCAGCCCTCTCACTCAGTTTCTGTCCAGTCCCCATTCCTTTCCATTCTGGCGGCTCATTGGATGAAAGTGGCAGAAATGTGGGGTGGGGAGAGGAGCTGACTGGAGGAACCCAAGAGGCGGTTGTTGGATGGCAGGACCTGATACAAGGGCCATACTCCTCGGGACTCCCTGGGGATATTTGGGGGGAAAGTTTCGCACTAGGCTCTCTCCAGTTTACCCCCTCGGCTTAGGGGCGCCGAGCCTGACAGACCTCTAAAGCATAAAAACGCAAATGATTCAAGCTTTCGTCCGCTTGGATAGTGCTTTTCTCTGGCTGGTACCTGGGCTCCCCATAGCCGCCCTCACCAGCCCGAAGGCCGCACAGCGCCCTCTGGTGTCAGACTTCGGGCCGCGGTTCCACTCGCAGCGACAGCTTCTCGCAGCTGCAGTCCGCGCGGACGCCCCGGTCGGGGCGGGATTTGGGACGGCAAGAGGAGGAGCCCAGAGGGCCGACGAGTCTCCGAGAAACTCGCGGCCTTCGACGTTTTCCCGGCCCGGGAAATGAGCCGGGGTCGGCGTCCGCAAACAGGAAGTCGGGCTATAACAAAGAGCGCGGGGGGCAGGGAACGGCCGAGCTCCGGGGCCGCGGCGGCAGGTGGAGGGCTGACCCGGGCAAGAGCGCGCACCTGTCTCTTCCGCTGCCGCGCCAGGCCTACCGGGATCCATCCGGGCCACAGGGCGGGACAGCGCCCTGGGCACGAGGGAGGGCGCGGCCTCTCAGGGAAGGCCACTGGGAACTCCCAGGCGCATCACCTCCCCGGGAAGGGACAGTCACAGTTCCCTGAGTGAATCACTTCCATCCCCTTCCCGGAATGTAGCAGACCACGTGGATCCGCTGATGCTGTGGGGGAACTGCAGGGAAATAGCCTACTTTGGCAGGCGTTGTGGGACCAGATGGGCACCCCTTATACTTGATTGAGTCAAGTGTCCTCATCTAGCATGGGTTGGGATAGGTAGGAGCCAGAGTCCCTTTCTTTTGCCCCCTTACCAGTTCGACCCTGAGGCAAGAGACAGGCTCCGTCTGCACAGCATTTTCACAGCCCCTCCCTAACTGTTCCAGTGATCATCAGGTGTAGATGAAGAAGACTTCGAAAAGCCGCTGCCCTCAGGGCTGGAGGTCACTGTGGGTCAGATTGATTCTCTAGGCAGAGTACTGTCTCCAAACTGATACTAAGCTCTGAATTCTCTTGTGAAATATGCATGCACACTAAATATGAGAATTTGCTAACCCATGGAAAGAATGGTTAACCTAGAGTTATGGTCTAGCCTTGCTTCTGCTGAGTCTGGGATATCTGTACAACTGGACATTCAAGTGGTCAGGAAAACTTTGGGTACCTTTCCTATGGGAAGGAACTGTACCCTGAGGGAGTAACCTTCAGGAAATTCCTAGGAGAGGCAGGCTGTGGCTTGTTTGCACCCCAAGTGCCTGGCCTGGCTTCTGAGTTGCTAGTTTTGGAGCCTGCACTCCAACTTGCATTCCACATCCATGGTCCTCACTTTGTTCAGAAAGCTAACATGGTGGGAGGTTCTCCTGACTCCCTATGGAAGGTATGAGAGCTGGTGAGTGAGTTTAGCCAGCAGCCAGCACTCCAGGGCTCTTCTCGTGCAGCCCAGTACAGCCTGGTGATGTGGACGTGCAGTCTTGCTGGTATCCTACCTGTCCCCCACATGGGAGCCTCGTCATCTTGCCTTCTGTCCCAGCCCAGTTTCCCCCGCCCCCCAAGGCCCGGGAGCTGCTTTCCTGTTTCATTTTGGGCAGGAAGAGTGAGGTCGTGTTGTTCTTCCCCCTGCTGCCGGCTCAGGCTGTGGGAACAGTTCCCTGAATGCTTTCCTGTTTGATACCCTGTGTGTGCTGTGAAGGGAACAGGGAGCAATGAGCAAGGCATGGAGCCTGTGCATGCTCCTGTAACTCTGGCATAAGCACCAAGGTCCAGGGTTAGCATGCTGTGTGTGTCAGGGAGGAGAAAAAGGGAGGCAAGTTCACTGTGTATACTTGGACTCCACTAGGAGTGAGGCATCTGGTGGGTCTATTTTGCTTTACTGTGGACAGGCTGAGAGCTGGGAGCATCTGCTCAGCTTTTTATCAATGGCTTGTTTTGTCATCATTTGCTCTCCATGGGTATGTTTGTGGCTGTAAAGAGAGGACTGTGGCACCCTAGGGACTATCCTGTGCCTTAGAGGAAGCTGAACATGGAGTAGACTGGAAACTCCCTCATTAGTGCCTCAGTCAGAGAAACCCAGGCTCCAACTCCTCCCCTCTTTGCAGTCTCCAATACACTCCAGCAGCTCTAGGCCAACAAGGAAATCAGATCCTCAATTCTCTGTCCACCTGCAAGAAGGGCAAACCCAGGGCAAACCCCTCATCACAACCCCCCTGAAGGCAACTTGGACAAAGAAAAGAGCAGGTATAATCTATATGAAACCCTGCAAGAGCAGGAGGAAGGACCCAGATATTTTCATGGCTCAGAAGCCCTATTCTCTGACAAGAGAATCTTGTTAGATAAAAGAAGAACAGGCAATGTATGGTAGCACAAACCTACTTGGGAGGCTGAAGCAGGAGGATCATAAGTTTGAGGCCAGCCTTGGCAACTTAGCAAAAATTTGTCTTAAAATAAAAGATGCTAGGAATATGACTCAGTGGTAGAGTGCCCCTGCGTTCAATCCCAAATCCCAAAAAGAAAGAAAAAGAGAAAGAAGGAAACTGGAAGGACTGGAGTAGGGATCTACACATAAGTTTTTTCAGGCCTCAGGAAAGAGGGAGAGAGATTCTGGCCAGGGGGAATATTCCCCAAGGAGTACTGGAAGCATAAAGGAGGGAGTGGGGAGCAGCAACCAGCCTCAAAGCCATTAGGCAAGGAAGGCTGGCCTAAAATGGGAGCAAGATGGGTGAGGGTGGCCAGGCGCAGTGATGCACGCCTGTAATCCCAGTGGCTCTGGAGGCTGAGACTGGAGGATCATAAATTCAAAGCCAGCCTTAGCAAAAGCAAGGTGCTAAGCAACTCAGTGAGACCCTGTCTCTAAATAAAATACAAAATAGGCTCAGTGGTTGAGTGCCCCTGAGTTCAATACCTGGTACAAAAAAAAAAAAAAAAAAAAAGATGGGTGAGGCTGGAGTCCCCGAAGACTGGATGGGAACAAGGGCTCTTCATATAACATGCCAAACTCAAGTGCATGCACAGGTCTCAGGGTTCAGTGGGGCACTTGGCAGCAGTATGAGAAAGGGGTAAAAGAATTCTTCGGGATGAGAAGGCTGGAGGATTCCCATTCTTACCATCACAAAGACAGGACCCAAGAAGTAATAAATTCCTATACACATCTGTTTCATATTATAAATACACATTATATACAAAATAATGTTATAAAATGTAGAAAGGCCAGTGCTTCTGATTTTTAAATTATTGAAATACTAGATTCCAAAATAAACTACAAAAAAACAAACAAAATAAAACTCATATTATTGATTTCTGAAGATGGGCTTCGAGGGTGATCTGGGGGCAGAGCCCAGGCTCAAGATTGTAAGATTGAGTTTGAGGGAGGAAGAGGCTCAGGTGACAGCAGCACCTGATTTCTCCCTTGTTGGCATTTCCAACATAACTGCCCTGAGCTCCCCAGTGGCACCCCTGACTGGCAGAAGGGTCAGGCCCTCACCCCATCTTCTCCCAGGGCCAGAAGGTGGTAAAACTGGGTAAGATTTATGAGTGTTCTTGCCCAGTGGACCTAGGCCAGCAAGAGACTGGGTGACATTTCCAGGCAAGACCCACATGCAGTGGTTAGAGGCATGGAGCAGAAAGTGCTCCTCTTTTCCTCATGTGCTCACCTTGCCTGCAGGGCAACCCCTGAGAAGAGCTATACCCAGTGGTTTTCCTGCCCACAGGAAGCCCTGCCCTTTCTGGCCCCCATTCTCCTTTCTGATTTGGGCCCAGCTGTCACTATGGAGCCTGGGCCAAAGGCACTTTGGGAAACACAGATGCCAGTGGAGGCCACAGCAGCTCCAAGCCCCATGGGGCCACTGCCACTCTCTGGAAAAAAGTCCAGAGCCCCAGAGGGAACCTTCTGAAGGCCACTACTGGCAGAGCAAGTCCAAGTGGCACCTCTCCTCTCCTCTGTTCCCCTGGCTGGCACAGCTGCCAATCTGATGCCAGACAGACACTCAAAGGTGTACAGGGGCGGTGCATCTCTTGGCAAGTTCACAGTCTGTCCAGTTCATGCCATTCCCTCCTCCTCCTGAGAGCAGCACGGTGCATATTAAAGACGTCCCATCCAGGATGCAATGTAAACAATGCAGAAGGAAGGTCTAGCTGCTGGGCCAAAGCTAGGGTGTTATGCCTTATACCTGCAGAAGATACAAATGGGGAAATGTGTCACCCTGGGCACAAGCATTCCATCTGGAACTTCCCTGGATCTCCCTGAGAGAAGCCAATGGAGCAGGGAAGAAAGGAAGGGGAGACAGTCCCCCCAGGCTTCTATTCCAACACACACAAATGCCCGGGAGCTTGCACTCATGAAGTAGTCCAATGGAAGAATTCAGTGGAAAGTGGCAGGAAGGCAAGAGACAACCATCCTCACCTACCAGCACCTGGGAAACAGCAGCTGGGAGATGGCCAGGTACCATGGTTTCCTTGCCCAGCACCAACACAGCAAGAGAGACCAGGCCAGGTGTGCCACCTGACTCCTGTTTCACACCCTCTTTGGCAACAAGGCCAGCAGAGACCAAAGTCACTGAATGTGGTCTGCCAAGGAGAGTGGTTCATGGGGTCAAGAGTGACTGGACCACTTTCCAATCCACACAAAGCAGGTGGGGGAACAAGCTGGCAGGGAGGGCAAGCCCAAAACTCACCTCTGTGGCAATGACACATTCGTTCCTCTCTTCTGATATCAAACACACAGACTGGTACATGGAGTCCCTGGGGGAGCATATCGCTGATATTCGACACTCTGGCTTTTCACTAAGGGAACATAAGACCAGGTGAGTGTGAGGGAGAGATGGAGGGAAAGATGGGGAGAGTTTCAGGGGGAGGGCAGGGGCATTAATCTGGAACCCATAAAGCTAAAGAGCACTTGCACAGGTGGTTCAGGGGGAAGAAATAGGCTGGAGGTGCCCAATGCTGGCCTTTTAAGGGGGACAGTTAGCAGCAGACTCCTAAGAGAGCCACAGGCCCCAACCATACCACTAGCATCTAGAAAGTCAGCTTTGCTACTAGAGCAGCACCACGGAACATGGAAGTCATAAGAGAAATACTATGGACCCCTGACTTGTGAATGAATAAGAGGGCTTTCACTAGCAAAGGACCCCTATAGAATTTTTTTTTTTTTCTTGCTAAGTCTGGGCTCAAACTCATGATCCTCCTGCCTTGGCCTCCCAAGTAGCTGTGATTATACCACTTACACCACTGATCCCCTAGCAGAAATCTTATTGAATGATCCTCCAGTCAGTAACAAAACCCCATTTGTTTACCCAACCTCCCCTGATACCTAGAAGCCTGGGCAAGACCAGGTAGGGGTCCATAACCAGGCTGTGGGCCTTCAAGTGCAGCTCACCTGTGTAACCGCAGTGGCACCTTCTCTCCTAAGCTTTTGTCATTGTGGGGATACTTTCCAGGCAAGGTCCCCCACCCCAGGGGCCCTGGGGCCAGATTATAGTCCAATGTGTGGTTCTGCTGTTTGCCACAGTTGGACTTGTCCAGGCCACAGTCCACCTCCAATTCCTTCTTCTGGTTTGTGTTCTTGAGCTGGGCAGCAGGGATCAGGTTGTCCTTCTGGAAGTCTGACAAGTTGTTCATGGCCTCCCTGCTGCCATCGTCCGGTCGCCGAAGACGCAGCTGTCGCACAGCCACTGCCACCATCCCCAGCAACACCAGCACCACCACCAGCCCCACTCCCAGGGAGACAGCCACCCAGGGAAAGCTGGGTGGCAGCCCCACAGGGAACTCGCAGCGGTTGCCCACAAAGCCATAAGGGCAGTTGCAGACGAAGTTGTCCGAGGAGAGGCCAGTGTAGCAGGTGGCCCCATTGAAGCAGGGCCCTGAGGCACAGGCATCACTGGGTATCCGTATCTCACACCGCCTTCCAGACAAGCCAGCAGGGCAGGTACACATGAACCCATTCTCCAGGTCATGGCAAGTGCCACCATGGGCACAAGGGCTGCGGGCACAGTCACTGATGTGAATTTCACAGTGGGTGCCTGTGAATCCAGGACGGCAACGGCACATGCGGCTTGGACCTCTGCTTAGGCATTGGCCCCCTGTGAGAAGACACAGGGCACAAGTCAGCAAAAGTCTGGGAATTCCCTGGTGCAGGGGGTGGGGGCTCCATCCGAGGAGTGAGTTTGGGTCCTTCCATCTCCATGCACATAGCCAGCATGGACAGAATCTACTACAAAAAAAAAAAAAAAAAAAAAACTGTACAAAGACTCAGGAGATCTAGAGTTTGGGGCCATCCTAGTTCGCTATGCCTCAGTGGACTCAAGTATAAAATTTACCAGCATTTTGTAGAACCTTAGAATCAAACATATATGCTTGGGTTTGAAATCTCAACCGGCTCTCTCTAGCTGGGGATCTGGTGCCTGTTACTTTACCTTATCCCTAAGCCTCAGCTGTCCCCTCATAGAATGCCTCTGAGGGCTAGGGAGGAAGGTGCATAAGGGCAAGAGCACCTGATGGTAAGTAGAAACTGCTCAAATAAATTTAATTATCATGGTGTCATTTCATCTTCACAACCACATCAAAGACAGAGAATAGGTATTATATTTTACCATTTGGTGATGAAGAAACTGTGGCTCCAGGAAATTCTGAGCTAGAGAGAGGGATGTTGGAGGCTTCATGTCTATCCTCAAGGGGGGCTGGTGATGCAGTCAGCCCTGGAGGCCTCATCTTTCTTGGTGCCCACATAAAACATAGTATGGCACAAGGCATCTAGAATGTTCAGTGCCTTTTTAAGGGGATTAAATCCAGGGATACTTTACCACTGAATTCCATTCCCAGCCCTATTTATTTATTTAATTTTGAGGCAGGGTCTCACTAAGTTGCTGAGGGCCTTGTTAAGTTGGTGAGGCTGACTTCAAACCTGCAGTCCTCCTGCCTCTACCTCACAAGTTGCTGGGATTAAGGCATACATCTCTGTGCCTGGCTGTTCAGCACTTCCTCACCAGAAGACTCTCAGCAATGCAAGTGAACTTACCATTGACACATGGATTACTGGTGCACCTGTCCACTTTTTTCTCACAGTTGGAGCCAGTGAAATTGGGGGGACATTCACAGGCATAGCTGGCCCCTTGACTGCGCTCCCGGCAGGAGCCTCCATTGAAGCAGGGGGAGTCAGCACAGGTCAAGGTGCTATGTTCACAGTGTAGCCCATAGTAGCCAGGGTGACAAAGGCAGTGGTAGCCATCTTCTTGGTCCTGAAGAGAAACCATAAAGGGGCAAAAGTCACACCCTGGAGGGCAGGGGTGCATGATGGGGGTGTTGGGCTCCAGTTGTCCACAGTGCCTATCTATGACTGCATCAGCTGGCTGCCTAGACTGGGGATGCCTGGATACCACCTGCTAGACTTCTGTATCTTGCTCTGGCCTGGACCTCACCTTACAGCTGCCTCCATTACGACAGGGGTTGCTGTCACATTCCTTGAGTTCCAGCTCACAGTCCACACCAGTGTAACCTGGGCGACATGTGCAGGTGTAACTCCTCTGCCCACTATTGGAGCATGTTGCCCCATTCTTGCACGGGGAATGGTGGGTACAGTAGTTGAGATCTGTGGAGATAAAAACCAACCAGCTGAGTAAAGCAAGAGATAGTCCCACCTCCAGGCTCTTTACAGTGAAAGTTCATCCCCATGTTTGACCCAAAGAGGTTTCAACTCAGTCTTCCAGGCACAATTATCCTTCCTTCCCTGCCAATGAAATCATGTATGTTGAAGCACCTAGAACCAATATGACTAATGCAATCAATCAAGGATGATAAAACAATTGGATAATTTCCTGCCATGTAAGCTCACAAACACTTCCAGCCAGAGGATGATGGAGCAAGGAAGAGAAGGAAGAAGGGAGAACAAGGCCATGGGTCAGGGAAGAAGCCAGAAAAAGCTCCATGGAGGAAAAGAAGCTGAGAGAAACCTGGAAAGGGGTAAAATTTCAACAGGTGGAGATGGTAGAGGGGAGATGAGAGCTACCATACATAGGTAGGGACCAAACTTTTTTTTTTTTTTTTTTGGAACCAGGGATTGAACTCAGGGACACTTGGCCACTGAGCCACATCCCCAGTCCTATTTTGTATTTTATTTAGAGACAGGGTCTCACTGAGTTGCTTAGGGCCTTGCTAAGCTGCTGAGGCTGGCTTTGAACTCGCGATCCTCCTGACTCAGCCTCCCAAGTCGCTTGGATTACAGGCATGCGCCACCAAGCCCGGCTAAACTTTTTTTTTTTTTAATTAAAAAAAATTTTGTAGTTGTAGGTGGACAGCATGACTTTATTTATGTTAAAAATATCTTTAGTTGCCAATAGATTTTTATTTATTTATTTAAATGCAGTGCTGAGAATTGAACCCAGTTCCTCAGACATGCAAAGCAAGTGCTCTACCACTGAGCCACAACACCAGCCCACTTATGTGTTTATTTTTATGTGGTGCTAAAGATTGAGCCCAATGCCTTACACATGCTAGGCAAGTGCTCTGCCACTGAGATATAGCCTCAGCCCCAGTGATCAAGCATTTTTTAAAGGAGAAGGTGTTAAAAGGGTATTTTGAAGTGTAAGTATTTGTTTTCTTATCGGGGAAGGACAGGGAGGGAGAACCAGACAGAGCAAATATAAAAACTGTGAGGGTTATGTTTGCATAGGATGAGTATATGATTGTGTCACCTGGGATCAAATGCGGACGGAGGAGAGAGAATGAGTAGGAACCAGGTGTATGTGTGTTGGTGTCGGGAGAGTGGAGAGGAGAAGGACACACACACACCCACACACACACACGCACACAGAGTACAGGAACTGAATTTCACTCCTTTGTCAATAGCAAGACAGGAACTAGGCAAGTTCTTTAAGCCTGGCAAATCCCTCCCCACTCTAACCAGGCTTATGTGGTATCTCAGAGGCAGCAGGCACACCACAGGACCCTGAAAATGGGAGGCACATGCTATAGCTGGCTACTAGAATGCAGAAAGAAAGGCCCTTCCCCAAAGTTGGGGCTCAAAGATTGACGTGCAATCAGACGAATGACTAGCCCTAAATGCCAGGCAGAGACTGTGTGGACTGAGGCAGCTGCCTGGCAGGTGCCCCTGGGGGGAGAAGGGG
The DNA here is from genome assembly GCA_020662805.1 of Glaucomys volans. Lineage (NCBI taxonomy): Eukaryota > Metazoa > Chordata > Mammalia > Rodentia > Sciuridae > Glaucomys > Glaucomys volans. The sequence goes on along the minus strand of JAJEJO010046185.1, from coordinate 36,448 downwards.
AGGTTGTTTGTGCCCACACTGAAAAGTCGGTTGGATGTCACTCCCTCCACCCAGAGGCCCACCTCAGCCACAGCCCTGAGCGGCTGGTGGGCACACCCCACCAGACAGCTGTTTAGGGGAGAGCTGCTCAAACAGCCTTGCAAGGTTAGCAAACACTCAGGGGGTTAATAGGTAACTACAAGGCAGAAAGAGGAACTAGCCTGGCATCCCTTTCCCTTTGGCTTTGCTAGAATTTATGAGTGCAACTTCCAGGCTGCCAATCTGTCATCCTCCTGGCTTCTTTAACCACCCTGGTTCTCCAGCACCTAGGGAAGGACCCACCAAATCATTCAAGACTAGTTGTGAAGGTTCTTTAAAAAGTCTCAAAGTTCTTGAAGAACAATAGTAAAGCCAAGCTAGCAGCTGCCAAGGATAAAGGGTGCAGGCACTGGACCCTTCTCATTTTCAGCCCTTGCCCTATCTCTTCCTCCCTGACTCACCTTGGTCACAGAACAGGCCTCCCCAACCTTCATCACAGGTACACTGCCAGGGGATGCTACAGGTGCCGTGGCGACAGCCATTGTGGGGGATACATTCATTGCACAGACGACCCTGCCAACCTGGGCGACAGCTGTGGGACAAAAGGAGGCTGAGAATGAGTGAGAGACCTGGCAAAGGTAGGGTTCCCTGCCTCACTCCCTGTCCCTTACTTACAGGCACTCCGCTGGCTTGCTGCAGTAGCCATTCTGTTCATGGCAGCCAGAAAGACAGATAGCTAAGGAAAGAAGACAGAGCTGGATGAGGATGGGGTACCAAGGACTCTGAAGCTCCACTCTCCCCTCCAGGCCTGGGGATGCCCCTGCTATCCTGGGCTCACTTCCCACTCTCAGTCTCCCAAAGAAGCCATGGTTTCTTAAAGGGAAACAATGACCCAGGAAAGAAGAATCCATGCTGGATGGAATTCAATGCGGGGGTCCTTTGTGGGCTTTGGCATGATGGGGAGGAGGATTAGGAAGATAGAGGAGGTCTGAGCACAAGCTCTGTTCAGCATCTCTAGGTGGCCCTAGGGCCCAGCTAGTAAGCAGCCCAGCATTGCTCTGTGAGAAGGGCACACAGAACCCATGAAGAGTTCACCATGCTTGCCGGGGGACCTCCCATCTGCACTGGTGGGGGTTTGGCTGCTTACGCTGTTCACAGTACTCCCCAGTCCAACCGGGCAGGCAGGATAGGCTGCCATCTGGTTGGCACACATAGTGGCCGAAGTGGTCATTGCGCTTCTTGCATAGGCGAGAGCAGCTTTCTCCATAATAGTTGTCACTGCAGATGACCCGGTAAGAGTAGTGTAGCCTTGTCAGGTTGCTGGTTTGCTCATCCGGTAACCAGTTCTGACCCACAGCTAGGGAACCATGAATGGCAATATTGCTGATGAGCGCATCTGGTGGCAAGGCCTCTGAAAGGACAGAGGATCAGGTCAAGGAAAGGCAGCCTGTCCCCAAGAGTGCAGGTAACTTACTGACCAATGCCCCACCCCTGCTGTGATTATAATGGTCAGTCAACAAATCAGCCCAGTTAACTATATGACACCCACTTGCCAGCAAGCCCAAGCCAGAGGGACCCAGAGACCCAGGCCCCACTGTTCAGCTGCCTTATGTGTATGCATGTGCAGGGGACCTGATATCATTCAAATAGGGGACAATAGAAGGATGTCAAGTTATCCCAGTGCTCTGGAGACAGATAGGGAGGAGAAAGAGGAAAAGCAGATAGAATGGAAAAAGGGGGGGGGGGGGGGAGAAAAGCTTTCCAGGGTAAGGAGGACTGCGAGCAGGGGGTCCTTTGGTGTCCATTCAGGGGTTCTGCCCCCAGAGGTAGGTAATGGTTTTCTTTTTCCTTTTCAAAGTGAGAATTGTTGTGCTGCTGAAATATCCTTTTCCTCTGTGTCAGAACAACATCCCAAAGCCATTATTCCCTTTCCAAAGGAGCGGAATTCACGAAAGGTGTAAAATACAGGAAGGGGCCCGTCAGCGGTGCTGGCAGCTTCAGCCTTTCTCACCGCCGTGCTCCCCGCGTTCCCACGCCAAAAATAACCCTCAGGAAACGCAATTGTGCTCTGAGTCCAGGCAGCAAGCGGAATCCGAGCGTCCAGCGCGGCGCGCAGCTCCAGGCCAAGCTAAGCGTCCTGCCCCCCACTCCCAACCCCGCACTTCCCCCGCCTGTAACAGGTTAACTCTTTCAGCGCTGAGCGGTGTCGCCCCCCTGTGGCTGAGGAAGAGCTACTCACCTGGCCGCAGGTCGTCTCCTGGCGCGTGCCAAGCTTCGATGATGAGTGAGAAGGTGCCCTGGGAAGCGAATGGGGGTAGGGGACCGAGAGAAGGATGAGTAGGGAGAGAGAGAAAGGGGTGCCTTGCGGCAGCCGATTTAATTAATCTAATTGCAGGATACAGTTACTGAGCCCGGGTCAACATAACGGGTCTGCCCACAGTGTAGCGCGGAAGCTGGGAAAACGAGAAGAGAACCCAAGAGTAGGGGGAGGGATGAAGGATGGGGGAGTGTAAGTGAAAGCCATGGTATGTAGGGGGTGACGTGCTGAGCCAGTGTAGCAGATAATGCAAATCGTGTCCCAAAAGCTGGGGGAAGGGATGGCGTAAAACTGGGAAGACAGAGACTGGTGAGAGTCCTCTTCAAGGATGAGGTCCCAGGAGAGAATCGAAAAGAAAGGGCCAGGAGAGAATGCGTCCCTGAGCTTTTTTGAGGAAGCGGAGAGGAAATCTAGGGAGAGGGCTTTGGTCCCAGGGCGCTCCCTCCTTTCGGCTTCCGTGACCTCCCAGTGCGCCCAGACTGTGCTCACCGGCCAGGTGAAATTGAAGGGCAGTTGGAGAGGGTTTCGGCCCCCGCCGCTACTGTCATCCTTGACCGCGAAGGAGTTGGTGCCCAATACCGGCGTGGAGACGCTGCCGAAGGTACAGGGCCCGGGCGAGACGACAGCTTGATAATGCTTAAGGCAGACGCGGAAGAAAGTCCGGCAACCGGGCTCACACGGCCGTCCACTGGCCAATAAGCCGCGCTCGTTGGCGAACTCCTGCAGCTGCAGCTGGAAGACGCCTGAGCCCGCCGCGCGCTATTGCACAGGGACCGAGGGAAGGAGGGAGGGGAGCGGTCAGCTCAGCAGGCGCCGGGGCTCAGGCCCGGAGCGTGGCGAGAGGGGGGCGAAGAGGGCGCGGGACGTTACCTGCTGCCAAAGTGCCACCAGCAGCAGTAGAGCCCAGCCAGAGGCGCTCCAGGACGCGGCTGCCATCCCCTGGGGCGTCGCTTTCTCGCTGGCCCTGAACCTGGTTCTGTTAGGGATGCCTCTTTCTCGCGCGTCCTCCAGCAGCGGGGTTCCTGAAAAACTGTCTTCTCTCGGGACGCTGCTCCTCCGTCGCCCTCTCCCTAGTTCCGCTGCAGCTGCCTCGATAGGTAATCCAGGTGAGGGCGACTGGGCGGCGGCCGCGCTAAGGACGTGTCCTCGAGCTAATCCGAAGGCTGCAAGCGGGCTGGTGCCGGGGTACACTGCACCGAAGCGGCTTGAGCTTCGGCTCTTGGCCTCGTGTTCCTGGCCTGCGCACAGCGCCGCTACTGAAACCTGCGAGCTCCAGAGCCTTCCTTATATATATTGGCTCCTCTGCTCGCCGCCTGTCACTCAGACTCATGGTCACTCTCCCCTCCCCTTCGGCGCTGCTACAGTCCCAGCGCCGACCGGAGGGGGCCTCCGCCCCCGCTACCCCCACCCGGAGCAAGCCAGTCGCGCTCAGGTCCCCGCCCCTCGGTTTCTCTCCGAAACCCTGAACCCCCACCCCACCCCCACCCCCAGTTCTGCGCGTGCCGAGTCGACTGCCTGGCTAAGGGCTGAGACCCTGGCTGCGGGAGGACAGGAGGGTGGCCGAGGGATACGGAGAGAGGTCAGCGGGTGGTTCCCGGATGGTCCAGGAGGCGGAGACACTAGGGAGTCCCCATAGGCGGTACATCGGCAGCGGGCGCTCTTTACCTGCGGTCTTGGAGCAGGTAAAAAGAACTTAAACCCAGAAAGCGAAAACCAGAACCCGAGGACCTCTATTTCCTTCTTCCCCGGAGCTTCGGGAGTCCTCGCTTCATCGGCCTCCAACCTATCAGCGCCCACCCACCTAGCGTCCCCAACTCAGCCGAGAAGCCAGCGGACGTATTAACCTCTCAGTGGCCACTTGGAGCACGGCGAGGGGCCAAGTGTCTAAGATTCTGGTCCCCCATTGTACACCTGGTGGGCGTCTCCCTCCGTATCAGCGGGGGTGTGCCCAGCGCGTGCCTACTCACTTCTGACCCCAGCCTGGGCTTGGCTCGTGCCAATGCCCGGACGCTTGGTCCCAGAGGTGGGGGAGGTGGGGCGTGGTCCCCGAGGTAGGAGAGGGAGCGTCCTCAGCTGTATGCTAATGAGGTTCTGACTCCTCCTTCAGGGCCTCTCTCACCTGGGTCCAGCTTCAGCTCCATCGCCTACCGCCCACTCTGACCCCCCCACCCCAGCAGCTCCAAGCTCCCGCCCGCGTCCTGTAGCTCCGCTGGGGCAGGGAGGAACTCTCCTGACTCCAGAGTTGACTCGGGCCACTGAAGAGTCAAGGTGAGGGACTGAGACCAGGCAGGCCCGAGTACTCTCCTCATAGGGCAGGATGTAAGGTGGAACTGGAGTCGCACCGAGTTGTTTGAGTTTGGGGCGGCTTCACTCGTCTCGCCCGCGCGACTCTCCCGGGTGGCCTCACTTCTCCGAGAGGCAGCGGCGCAGCTGCTTTCCCGGAACCCGGCGTGATCCCTGGAGGCCGCAGACCGCGAGGGTCGGCTTCTCCCAGTCTCGAGGGTGCCGGGGAGGTCTCTCTCTCTGCGACGCTGAAGGCGGCGGGGGCCCTGTGGCTTCAGCTGTCAGCCCGCCCGCGCAGTGATGGCTGTCGCCCGACGATAAAATCAGTGCGGGGGGGAGCGGGGACGCGTCGCGGGCCCGGGGGAGGCCGCGGGCGGGGAGAGGGGCGCGGCACGGAGCCCAACAGCTGCCAATGCCAAGCATGGTCTGATTTTTTGACTCGGGTGGTGGTGGTGGAGGATTGGGGGGTGGGAGGGTGAGATGCAAGAGGTTGGGAGCGTGGGTTGGGGGAGGGGCGAGGTGAGGCGACGGGCTCCGGGGTCCCCCACGCACGGCCACCCCTCCCAGCCACCATCTGGCGCGAGCGGGTTGGCGTGGGGAACCGAGGTGGGGCGGGGGCCGGCAGATGGGCCCAGGCTGCTCGGAGAGTTAATGTAGGTTATGGGCAGGCGGACTCCCAGGCCCGAGGGAGGGGGAGCCTGGAGTGTGCCTCCCGGCAATCCTGGCAAGTGGGCTTCCAGATCCTCTCTCCGCCAGTACTCTATGGATCTCTAGACCTGCCTAGGATGCCAGAAGGTGCTCCTCGCTCTTCTCCGAGCTGGCATCCAGCCCCACCTAGCTCTGTCCGCTTCCATTCCTAAATACTGGCCTGGGAGTTCATAAAAACATGATCATTTTTTTCTGGAACTGACACTTCCCTGACTCTCACAAGAGGCACCTCTATCAATACTGACAGATCTGGAACATTCTCTACCCTCATATGCACCTGGACTAACGTCCCCAAAACGCTTTGCAAATGGTCAAGGACCAAACAAAAGTTGGGATCATTGTTATCCTCAGAAACAGGCAATGCAAGGGATTTTAGAGTTCTAGATAATGTCTGAACCCGGGAGGAAAACAATAAATTCTCCTCCTTACCAGAAGTATCTATTTGCTTGGAGTACTGTCCAAAAATCTCACTACTGGCCACTCCTGGTCAGGACCCCATCCTTATCCCTGGGTACATACTATTGCTTCATTCTGCTGGAGTAGAATTTTGCCCACATTTGCTGAGCCCGGGAGGGTGGCGCTGCAGACAGGGAATCCAAGTGAAAGGGTCTGAATGTTTCTGGACAGACACCCCACATCTGGGATGCCTCACTTCCACATGCCAGGGGAAGGACAAATGTGTATTCTTGGGGCTCAAAAAAGGAGTAGGAAGCAGTGAGGCAAGAAAGAGGCTGCAGATCACTTGGACTGGGGACTTGCCGTCAGAGTCTACCGATCCTACAGCTGGTGTAGACCCTTGACCACACACTGGTGAGTGGATATAGACTTGTCCAAACCAACCAGGCTCCCACTGACTGCCAATCTTTCTTGGATCCTCAGTTCCTCAATCCGACTGTTCCCTCGGCACTGCCGAGCGGGGAAGCCAGAGTAGGGTGGAGGCCTGGCTTCACAGGAGGCCCACACCCGCAGCCCCCAGAGGTCTTCTACTTCGTGGTCCTCTCAGTTTGGCTACTGCGCTACCACTACACATCATTCCTGCAACCGGCAAAACTAGTACCTGGGGCCAGGAAACACCAAGGTTGCTTTCCACGGTGCACCCAGGTCACTGGGGTGCGACAGGAGCCATATAGAGCCTCTGCACCTCCCAGCTGTGTGGCCTACGAGTTTTGCGCAGAGTCGTGGGCTCAGCTCTGAGTTCTCTAGCAGTTTCCCCCGCGCCCCGCCCCCGCCCGGCCATCCCTCCCAGGGGACAGCGCTCTCTACCTGGCACACTGCACAAGTGTAGAAACAGTGGGGTCCCGGCCACAGAGTCCGCGGGGCAGGTTGGGGGCGGGGAAGCAGGCCTGGCTGGGGCGGGGCGCTTAAGCCTTGAAGGGCGCTGCTGTGGTCGTTGCGGAGAAGGGGCCACGTGCAGGGAGCGGCGGCCCGAAGAGCTGCACAGAAGGCGGGGAGATTTACAAACTGTTGCTGCCACATGGCTGCTCCATTCGATCCATTCACATTGAAATGAGGCCGGCGCGTGCCTCATCTGCCGCAGGGCGCTGCCACGCGTCAGCCCGACCCCGCCGCGTGCCAACTGGGGCAGTGGGGCTGGCAAAGCCTGCCAGCCGTGGGGGCGCAGCCCAGGCCCTGCAGTCAGGAGGGGGTAGGGGAAGGGCGTCGAGCTAGCCACTCAGGCGCCGCAGTTTCTCGGACCTTGGCCCTGCAATTGCGATTGAGCCGGCAAGAAAGGACCGGGACGGACGGTTTCAGAAGGGGGCCAGGATCGATGCCGCCGCTCCCCGCAGATGCGCCCCGGCAGCGCTACTCTCCATCTGCCGCTGCTCGCACCTGCCGGTCAATAAATCGATTTTACAATTTAATGCAGCAGCTTCCCGCCCGCCTGGGACAGATGCCGCCGCAGAACACCTCCGCCCTCGCCCCTCCCCTCGAGGGGCGCCAGCGGTTAGGGCCTGGATTCCCGCTCAGCTGGCGGCGCCCTGCTGGGCCTAGTGCACCTCTCTCGGGAACCTCTGCAAGGAACTGCCCGCTTTGGGTTTTTCCCGCGAACAGAGTGGGTTCCCCTATAGGTCAGGACTGAAGCTGGCCAAGGAGACCAAGATGATGACTTGGCTCCTCGAGGACTCTCTTGGGAAGGGGGCCGGCGGCGTGGGGAGCGTTCAAGGAAGGAACAGAATGCAGTGAGTGAAGATAGAATGTGAGGTCCCCTGTGAGAAGGAAGGGGAGGGGCATGGGCACTGAGGGACCCTGAGTTCTGAAGAATTTCCATGAGGGCTAAGCTGGGTGGCTTTCTGAGGTGGGTGAGGGTTCTGCCCACCCTCTCTTGTCAGTCTGGTAAATAAACATGACAGGGACCTGGTTCCCAGCACTTCCTAGCCATGTGTTCTTGGCCTTGTAATTTTACCTCAATTCTACACCTCAGTTTTCTTGTCTGTGCAATGGGGATAATAATAATAGTGATCTGTGTGGGTGACCAATAGACTATATCAGATTACCCATTTGCAAGGCCTAATAAACAATAATTTACTTATTTTCCCGCAGGTGACTTGCAGCTAGCCATGGGCAGACTTGGATTAGAGGGGTAATCTCTGACAGCAAATGAGTTCCAGGAAAAAGAAAGAGAAGAGCCAAAGACAAACTTTCATAAGGGATGAGACACAAGGAATAAAGGGTGGGAGTGGAAAGAGAGAGGAAAGTGTGAAAAGGTCAAACATCAGATGACCTTCCGTGGGAAGAGGGCGTGACAAAATTCTTCACTGGAGGGAGGAGACTGGAGTTTTGAGACCAAGGTCTTGAGACAAGTGTAAGTCTCAAGTCTTGGTACCCCTCCTCCTGCAGGGTGGTATTTCAGAGCTGTGGTCATGGAAGAGAAGAGGAAGCTACTTCTGAATTCTCCTGATCTTTGAGGCTACTGGCTGCTCAGGGAGGCCCAGCCCTCCCTGTGTCACCAAGAGGGGACACCAACTGGGCAAGACTGTCCACTGGCTGATGGCTCATGACTGATGACCTGGATATGCCAAATAAAGGATGTCCAAGTAAGTGGGACCACTGGACATGAGTTGCAGTGGTGTTCTGGCTTTTTGTGAGATCAGGAGTGCCTCCCACCTCCTCTCTCCCAGAATCCCAGAGGTCTGAGGGCTGGGGCTAGTTTCATACCATCTCCTGGGCCTTTTCTAAAGACCCAGTGTGTGGTATCTGAAACTCCAGTAACTGATGCAGACCTGCGCTCTCCTCAATAAAAATAGCTTTGGCCTGCAGAGTCAGTCCACCCAATGGAGAAGCTGAGGGTCCTGAAAGCTTCTTTTTACTGTGACTTATGGTGGATAGGAAGCTCTCCCCAAGTCTCCTGGGCACTGGTCTGGAGGAGAGAAGGGGAGAGAGGCAGGGCAGTGTAAAGACTTGGCAGCTGCAGAGGCTGAGATAGGCCTGGCTGCAAGGGCTCACTTGATGGTGACCCAGCAGCTGCCCCAGCTTCATCTGCCAAACCCAGGGGATGCCTGGAAAGCTGGGGCCAGGAGCCACGAGCGGGTATTTCCAGCCATGGAGGAGGCTGGGGTTTAGGGCAGCCTCCAAGGCAACTTTCCCAGAGCCCCTGGCTTCCCCTTCCCTAGCTCCTTCCTGTCCCCACCCTAGCCAGTGAGCAGGGAGGCTCAGGGGGAGGAAGAGAAGGTTCAGACCTCTGGGTAGAGACCTCCAGGCTGGAGGCCTTGCCTCAACCTGCCCTTGCCTCCTGACTGGGTCCCTAAGGGCTCAGAGGACTCTTACAGGGGGGAATAAGACTCAGAGGGGTCTTACAGGGTGGGAGAACAGAGGGCAGAGAGAAAAGGTGCTGCTGGGAGTCATTGGGCCAAGAGAACCTGTGCCAAAGAACACAGTAGGGTGGGGGAGCAGAATCTGAGTTTGAAGCAAAGGCTCAGCCATCTCTTGGTCCAACTTCCCTATCCTGAGGTTTTTCTTCCTAGAGAGGCTTTCCTACCTGCCCATTCCCTGCCCTGGCCAGGCCAATCTTCATGGGCCTTTCCCCTGCCCCCTCCTCAGCATGCAGGCCACCCATCACTGTAATCTCTTTGTGAACTTTACCAGGTGGGAAGCCTTCCTACCTTGCCCTCAACCCTCACTCCCCTCTTCTGCTTCTGGCCTTCCATGAGTGCAAACCCATCATTGTCCCCATCTCTTGGAGTCCCTGATCCTTTGTGCCCTCTCCCTTCCCTCACTGAGGAACAACTTATCTCTTGGAAGCAACTCTGACCTTTCATCATTTGCCCGCACAACCTCTGATCTCTGATCTCTGATCCCAGCTGCCACCTAGGCCCTTGAAGGAAGCCTCAAAGAGATGGGGGATGGGACCACACTCTGGCTCTCTCCAGCAGCAGGAACCTGGGAGTGAAGCTCACTCAGACTGGCCTTAGTCCCCAGCAGTCTCCCTGGAAGGAAGGGTTAGGCCTGAACTAGGAAGTACTATTTCAAATACTCTTATACACAGAGAAACCGGGGAAAGGAACTGGGGATAGGTGCCAACTCTGAACAGCTGCTTGAGCACACAGGTCATTGAGAAGGCTAAGGAGGAATCTGACTGCCATGGTCAAGTAGGTGATGGGTCTTAAGCTGAGAATAGTGACTGACTATCTCCTTCTCCTACCATGGTCAGAATGAGAGGAAACTGGCTTCAATGGTGGCAGGAAGGATTTAGGTTAGACATATGGGAGAACTTCCTGTGACAGAGTGTCTATACTGTGTGTCCTAGTTGTTAGTCCAGGTTGAACTCTCCCCTGGAGTTGATGAGAATTGCATGCTGATGCTTGCTAATGAATAACCAGCCTTGCCTCGGATTAGCAGAGAACTTCCAACCCAGAGAATTCTCCTGGTGTCTAGCCTGTCCACAGAAAGAAATCCAGAGAGGTCTGGAGGCACTAAGAACTGGGTTCCCTCTTTGTCCCAAAGAATTTAGACCACTATGAGCCAGTCTAACATTGTCTCTCTTGCATCTAGACCTCTGAGTGCCATTCGTAGAAAACCAAACCTGATGGAGTGTTCAGGCACATGAACATTGCAACAAAGGGACAGACTGAATTTGAGGTCTGGGAGCTCATAGGCAATTCCAGAGTAATAGTAAATAGGATCTACAGCATCAAGATTTCATTAACAGCTTGAGCAAACTCTGTACATTTAGAAGCAGACAAGCTTCAGCTAGGTGTGGTGCTGCACACCTGTAATATTAGCTTCTGGGGAGGCTGAGGCAGGAGGATCAAAGGTTGGAGGACAGCCTGGGCAACTTTTTGAGAGTCGTCTCAAAATAAAAAATAAAATGAGTTAAAGGGCTGGGGATGTGGCTCAATGGTTAAGTGCCTCTGGGTTCAATCCGTGGTTCCAAAACAAAACAAAAACAGAAAACAAAACAAAAAGCCCTGTTGCCAAGAGCTAGGGTTGAAGCTCAGTGGTAGAGCGTGTGCTTAACATGTACAAGGCCCTAGCTTTGATCCCTAGCCCGCAAAACAACCCCCCCCCACACACAAAAACAAAACAGCTACAGTAGAAAAGAAGGTAAACAAAGTTCATGTTGCATCTGGGTCATGGAGCTGTAGGTCCCATGGTTAGTTTTCCTGGGGCCTGTGTATGTATGCACACACATTCATGTGCAACACATGTGTACTCAAGAGTTTAGATACAACAGCCATCCAGTTTCAGATGAGGTCTACCATGTGCCTTGCATTGGGTTCTGGTTAGTGAGGCCACAGAAGGACATATGATTTAGTTCCTGTTGCCCATGGGATATGGAAATTAAAATTGAGGCACATGAAAAGGAGTGTGACAATATGCAGAATCAGGATTCAGAGAGAGACTGGGGCCCCAAGGGTCACAGGAGGCTTCATGGGAGAGGAGGTGAAAAGAGCAGAACCTCGATAAAGAGGAGGGTGTTCCTGGCAGGAGTATGGAGAGAGGCCTAGGATCAGGGTACAAATGAAGTGGGTATAACTGGGGCAGAGTTTTCACATGCAGAGATTTGGATGTGAGTTTAGGTAACAAGGGTATGGAAGCCCACCATGAATTCAGCAGATGAATTTGGACTTGACTAAGGCATTAGGGAGCCTGTGGGCTGTTGAGTAGAGGAGGGTATATAGCAACCATCTGGCAGTGGCACACAGGATAGTCTGGAACAGGGAGGCACAAAGAGAAGGCCAGAGGCAGTGAAGAGTTTTTCTGCATCTGTGGCTGGTGTCCAAGTATGCACTGATGCCCAGGTCTTGGCCCTGAGTTGGCAGCTTCCACAAGTGGATGGCTGGGTACCTGAGAATGCCAGAGTCTTGACGACCTGCTGGGACAGGCCCCATACTTTCCTTGTTGACAGCTGCTCCTCATTTAACCCCCTACTCTCCAGATAGACCCTTGCAAACATGAGATTAGCATCAGACTTCCCCAGCTTCTGTACTGTGAGTGGGGGCAGCTTAGACCATGTCACTCTCCTGCCCAGCCCTCCTCACCTTCTCCTGCTGTCAGAGGCCTTAGGCCCTGCCTGGCAGCCCAGATTTGCCTGGCAGAGCAGAAAGTATTGGATCAGGCCAGGAATTCACAAAGGGAGTCCATAGGTATCTTGGGGGAATGACCTGGGGCCCAATATCTAGAAGGTTCTAGATATAAGCTCAAGGTGAGCAAACTCTCAAGGGCATGTAGATCAATTCTCTACTCAATAACTAAGGACTTAAACTCCTCCAGGTATAGAATTCTCACCTCTTCCCCAGATTGCCCATGAGCTTTAGATGGTTCTGGTCATAGAAAATGCATCCTCTTGTTTTGAGTCCTGTTGTGGTCAATGTGGGCTAGTGGTCTGGACATCATTGAGGGCTTCTGGAATAGCACAGTTAGAAGAAGGGTCCACCAGCCTTTTGGGTCTGGGATGGTTCTGCTTGGTTCCTGGGCCTGCCTGCTGCACCTGCTTGGCACCCAGGGTTGGGGCAGTTTAAGCGTAAGAAATGCTGATCCATTTCCAGCTTAGTCAGGGGTGGGGCAGCCAGGGTGAGGCTGCCCAGGTCAGCCCTTCTCAGCCTCATGGGGAAGGCCAGGCTCAGGTCAGCCTGTCTCATGGACCAACCCTCCCAGGCTGAGATCATCACCCTCCAGCTTCCATGGCAGCCCCCGCCCCCAGCTGAGCTCACTGCCCTGGCCTGCTGGGGGACATTGTTGTCCCTCAGGCCCCTCCCCAGGCTCAATGAGCTGTTTGTTGGCATGTCCGGAGAGGGTAAGGGAGGGCAGGCATGGGGCGCCCGCATACAATGGGGATTCCGTCCATTCTGAGGTGGCTGCGGGAACCAGGCTGGCTTTGTCCTGTGGACCCTCATTCCCACCATTTAGTGGAGCCGGAACTCCAGGCGGAAGGCCCCGTATAAGAACAACAATGTCGTCACCCTGTCTGTGGGGGAGGGCGCTGTAAGTCAGACCTCCTAGGGATCTAAGAGAGCCACAGCCTGGGTGTTTATAGCCCAAGAGGCACTTGGGATAGGTCCTGGGGCTGAGGCTGTGCCTCAAATCGGAGGTAGGCAGATGGTGCCCCCTCACCTGCCCTGCCAGTCCATCTACAGACTTCAGCAAGCATGAAAGTGGGCTCCTTGGAATCCCCAGTCATGCTCAACTCCTCCATGAGCTAAGAAGTTGTAGCAAGAGTGCATGCATCCTACAAGCCTCGTTGGGTGGTGAGCAATGGAAGGGCTGAGTTAGGGGCAACCTGATCCATAAGACTTTACCAGGGTCAGACCTGTTTCTGGGCCTCTATCCATGCCAGCCTGCCCCTTCGGAAATGGCGCTGGCTACTCAGACAACAAGTGTTTATTTTCCAGAGGGGGGACAGGACGTCACTGCATTTCCCTCCTGCCTGGTGCTGCAGTGGTTCTCACAGTCTGGGCACTGGTGACATCACCGGCCTTTCCTCCTTATCCCTGGCCTCCTTACCTCCTCCTCCCCACCCTGCACTCTGGCCAGGCCACAGGGTTCTGAAGCTCCTGCTTCCGGAGTGGGCACTTCTGAGTGGGCACTCGTGGAGGGTGTGGGAGCCATGAACTGGACAAGCCCCTCCTTCACTCACTGCCCCTGGCCTGCAGGCCAAGCCCAGGGATAACCCCTCTGCGCTCATCCCTGCCAGAGCCGTTGGTGTCCCACTCAGAGCATGCTCCCAGAGTGATGCTGGCCCTTTAAGGGTCTTGGGAAGCCAGAACAACAGGAAATCCAAACGGCCTCATTAGGCAGCTCGGAGCTCAGCACAGTAATTAGTGCCCTGAAAACAAAACAAGGAAAAGCAGGTGGTGGTGCCCCCCCCCCCAATCTCTGCTGCCCCCGGCATGGCCTGTTAGTACCTACTACTAGGCAGCTGGGATTGGACGCCCTCCCTCAATAGGCCCCCTGCTCCAAGCTCCTGAGGCTTGTTCCCCACTGTCCAGGCCAAGGGTCAGAGCCCAAGCTTATGGGGAGCAGGCTGTGGCTTTTCCACTAGTCATGTTTCCCTGGGGACAGAGAAGCCCCAGAGACATGTACTGAGACTTCCTCTCTCCCACAGCCAGGTGGCCACTTGTCCAGAGCATCTTCCACCTGTTTGGAAAATACTGTGATGGGGTCTGGGTCTGGGTCTGGGTTGGGCTCCTGCAGAGGGACAGGAAAGACCCCTGGTAATCCCAGACCATGTAAGGCCTCTTAGGGGGAAAAAAGCTGCTCTGTGGTCCTGCCTGTCTGGCTGTCTAGTTATCCTCCAGGTGGGCAGAGGGTGTGGTAACCTACAGGCCCTCGCACCTGCAAGTCCCCTCAGAAGCCAAAAGCCTGGCTGAGAGCCAAAAGAGTCCTTCATGAGTTCTTCTTGGCTGGGCTGTAGACCCTGGCTCATTTTATTTTCCTTGCCCTCCAACATTTGCTACAGTTGCAACCTTACTCTGTCTCTGACTCCTGAGATGTCACTTTTTATCAGTAATACCAGGTAAAGGGGGCTGGAGATATAGCTCGGTTGGTAGAGTGCCTGCCCCACAAGCACAAGGCTCTGGGTTCAATCCCCAGCACCGCAAAAAAAAAAAAAAAAAAAAAAAGTAATACCAGGGAAAGGACATTCTACGCTGCACTTCAGCAAATATTCATTCAACAAACATTTATGGAGTAGTTGCAATATGCTGGTGTAGAGTTCCTGGGAAGGTTTTGGGGAATTCAAATAACACTACCTTGTGTCCTTTCCTTTTCTTCTGAGAATGCCTTTGAGAGCAGGAACTGTGACTTTTTTCATGTGCTTATCTCTCACAAACTTAGCAGGTAATCATAGCACCCACCAATGACTAGTGCATGTTATGAACAAAAAAAATGAACCAGAGGGCTGGGGTTATGCCTCGCTCAGTGGTAGAGTGCTCACCTAGCACATGTGAGGCACTGAGTTCAATCCTCAGCACTACATAAAAACAAATAAATGAAATAAAGGTATTGTGTCCATCTACAACTAAAAAAGAAATTAAAAATAAATGAACAGACCTGGACACAGTGATGTACCTCTTGTAATAGTTAATGGGGAGGCTGAGGCAGGAGGATCTTAAGTTCCAGGTCAGCCTGGGCAACTTAATGAGACCCTGCCTTGCAATAAAAAATAAAAATGTCTGGGGATATGACTCAGTGGTAGAGTTCCCCTGGGCTCAATCCCCTGCAGTACCTAAAAAAAAAAAAAAAAAAAAAGAACTAGAAATCATCTCTGACTTTGAGTTTACGATGGAAACTCAGGATTTGGCATACATACCAGCAGCACCCTGTCAGAGTCCTGGATGCTTGGGGAAGTTACAGCTTCTGTGCTAGAACCCAGAGCTCCCCAAGGACACTGTGTCTTATATAGAGACAAGGATTGGATGAGGGTGCTATAGGGAAGGCACCCCAGGTCCTTCTGAAACAAAGCAATGTGACCCTGAAATGTAGGGAGAACTGCACTGGGCTGGGCTGTAGTCTGCGGATAGATGCAGAGCAGCAGAACTGAGCAAGTTGAGGGAGGACAGTGGCCAGCTTGTGGGGCTGTAATTAAACTGTGGGTAGGTCCCTGGTCACACTCAGGGTTGGCTAAGAACAAAGGCCCCAGGCATCATTACCTGGGGGAAGGAGAGGGAGCAGAGGGAGAGGGTGGGGGTAAACAGAACCTGCTGTTGGGTTGGGCAGCTGGCCTTCAGCTGGGGTGGGGAATTCTGCAGGCACTTCAGGAGGCCAATGGCTTAGGTGGTCACTTCTGAGGGGCTCCCAGCTGAAAGTGAGGGACCAGGCCAGAAAATGACGGAAGTGTTTCAGAGCCATGGAGCAGGACTTCTCAGCTCTGGCCAAACACAAGAATCGCCTGAGCAGCTTCCTGGAGTTTCCTGACAAAATTAGTTTGAGATGAGGCACTGGTATTTTCTAAAAGCTTCCAGGTGATTCAGTGAGCAGCCAGGGTTGAGAGGTAACAATAGTTGGAAGTACAGGGCCATCACTAGGGCTTCCCTTCCTCTTTCCCTGCCCTCCTCTCACCAGGTTCTTGGTGCTCAGAAGGCACAGGCACATCCACTCACCCACTGGATGGAACAGCTCAGTGTCCCAGAGGGAAAGGGCAACAGAGTCTCTTGGCCCAGGGATGTGGTCTTTGGAGAAGCCCTCCTTCCTTGACCAACTCCCCGCCAACCCCAGTGGAAAGTTACCCAGGGAAGCAGCCTTGGCAGATAAGGCAAGAAGCCTGGGGGAGGGGTGCCTAATGGGTGCCCTTGGTCTCAGCCAGGCAGTCCCTGGGAAGGACTCTCCTACTTTACCTCAGGACCTAGGGACTGGGAGGAAGGAAAGGTGGGCTCAGAGCACCTGAGCAAAGGGGCCTGGCCTGTGTGGGGATGTGATCCTGTCCTGAATCATTTCCCGGATGTAGCTCAACAGTCCAGACTTCAAGGTTTTGGGGGGGAAATCTTTTTTCCAAGTTCCTCGATCTGCCATCCCCCTCCCCCACTGACCGGATAGGACTGGACCAGTGTCCTCTTTGGGCTCCCCCTCAGTCTCTCAGCTAGGACCTTCTCCACTGAGCTCTCCCTGGACATTGTTTCCCTCCTCAGGAAGTCTCTGATGCCCTGCACTGGATTTTGTTTTCCTTGTTATCGGGACAACTAATATTTTTTCCTGTGCGGAAAAAAAAAAAAAGAGAGAGATTTTCCCAAGCAGATTACAGCTGTCAGTGATGGGGGAGGGGAGTTAGAGGTTGAGCCCGCCTTCATCCTCCTGGCTGCTACCCTCATAGGGCTGAGCTTTCAATGAAAGAGGAAGCCCTGGCTCCAGAGCCAGCTGGGTGAACTGGAGCCAGGGGGCAGTTCTGGCCTGGAGGAAAAGCAAGGTCCCTCTCCTCAACTCCCTTCTTAGAGTGTCACCAACTGGCTCAGCCACAAATCCAAGGAGAAGGAGAGGGTCCTGGGCTAGGCTTCTCTCTAGTGGGGCAAGAAGGGCAGGTTACCCCCACTTTCACCTGTCCCCTGAAGCTGTGGGATTGGCCCTTGAGAACTGTTTCTTCCATATCAGAATTCAGAACCATCATGCAGTCCTGTAGGACTAAGTTGGCAGAACATGAGGAGAGACATGTTAGGAAAGGCTGGAGCACATAGATACAACTCTGCCAAACTATGGGCAATTTCCTGCACCCCCTTTACCTTGGTTCCCCACCTCCATCATGGCCAGATTAACATCTGTTTCACCTACCTATGTTATGAGGACACAGATGAGATAATAAAGTATCTGATTCAATTTCAGGGGGTTCTTTTGATTTGGTCAGAAGAGTTAATGACAGGTGTCTCAGTACCTGTGTGGCCTGCAATCCAGAAAGCAAAGGCTATCAAGGAACAGGTTTTATTTGAACAACACACTTTGAACAACACACAGATGCACACATATGCACACATGCAGGCTGCATTCTTCCTTGATAAACTCCCACTTTCTGCATTGGGGTACTGTGATGCTAGGAAGAATCGGCCGGGACTTTTAGGGTGGGGGCCTTCGGTGTTAACCACCATTGCAGCAATAGGGCCTTGCTTGAGATGACTAAACTTCTTTTCAAGTCAACAACAAATGGCTGGGCGTAGTGGTGTACGTCTATAATCCCAGTGATTTGGGAGGCTGAGGCAGGATAGCAGATTCAAAGCCAGTCTCAGCAACTTAGAGAGGCCCCATGCAACTTAGCAAGACCCTCAAAATAAAACATAAAAAGGGCTAAGGATGTGACTCAGTGGTAAAGGTCCCCTGTGTTAAATCCCCAGTACCAAAAACAAAACAAAACTAAACTGGCAACAAACAGGAGGGCTTCAGCTGTGATTTTTTGCGGTTTACAATGTATGAAGAAATTAGTGGCCCCCTCATGCCTTATCCTCCTCCAAGTGACAGTCAGCTTCAAGACAGGCTCCCCTACTCTCATTTATCAGAGGCTGGCTGCCACCATGGCTTTCCTGTAGAGGCCAGCAAGACATCTGTTGCAGGTGGGGGACAGAATTTCTGTTTAGAATTATTTTTTAGCTAAAAAACAAATTGAACTTTAAAAACAACAGCCAGGTGCAATGGCACACACCTGTAATCCCAGCAACTAGGGAGGCTGAGGCAGGAGGATTTTGAGCCCAG
The DNA here is from genome assembly GCA_020662805.1 of Glaucomys volans. Classification (NCBI taxonomy): domain Eukaryota; kingdom Metazoa; phylum Chordata; class Mammalia; order Rodentia; family Sciuridae; genus Glaucomys; species Glaucomys volans. The sequence goes on along the minus strand of JAJEJO010046185.1, from coordinate 18,516 downwards.
ATATGGCCAAGCATGGCAACAGAGCAAAACCCTGCCTTAAAAATTAGAGAGAGAGAGAGAGAGAGAGAGAGAAAGAGAGAGAAAAGCAAGTTATCTTGGAAGGTAGTGGAGGGTTTTCTATCTTTTCAGAAATTCCTTTCAGACTGGGTGCTACTAGGGGGAAGGGACTTGGGGAGGGGCTGGTGAACTCTAGGTACAGAATGACATTCGTCCTCATGGCCTGCCTTCTTCATGCCGGCTTTGGGCCTGCTTAAATCCCTGGTGGTGCCATGCTCCCTGCAGGAGAGGGAGTGGTCTTTTATGACTGGCACACTCCCTTACCCCTAGGGTGGCTGGAGTGCAGCTTGGGAGGCTGGGGTCCCCATCGCTGCCCTGCATTCCCTGTCATCCCCATGAGAAAAGTCCCTGGCGGGAGGCGGCCTTCTGCCGGGAGGCTGTTTCCTCAAGCGGCCAAGGTAAGAAGTGGGGGATTTCCAGCCCAGCCAATGGAGCTGACTTCAGTACTGGGGGCTCCTCTCCTTTCTCATGTAGCACAGGCTGGGGTGAGGACAGAAACTCCAGTTAGGCTTGGTGTGGACTGGAGGTGTGGAGGCAGCAGAGTCAGCTAGGTCCACAAGCCTCTGGCTGTTACTCCCCACTCAAGAAGGAACCCCAGGGCTGAACATGGAACCCACAGAGACCCAAACCTGGAAGACCCCAAGGGGGTCTGGAAATCCAGAGCCGGACTTACTCATGGGCCTGTGGGGAATGAGTCAAATCAATGAATGCCCCTGCCTAACCCCAGGTTCTGTCCCAGGGCTTCTGGGTAGACCTGGTGGTTAGAGGGATGGCAGGTCTGAATCCCAGCCCACAAGCCTCCCCTAATTGGCCAGCACTTGTAAGGAGAGTCAAAGGAACCATCATGGGCCCATCAGAAGCTGGAAGCCAGACATCTCACATCCCAGACCATCTTTCTCTGAATACTTGACTGCAAGAAAGAGGAGCAGTACCCAAACAGCACTCCCTGTACTAGTGCACCAAGCCCAGCTGGGTTGGGAGGGTGGGTGCAATTCCAGAGATGAGTGGTGACCTTGTTCTGGGGACATACATATGTCCCAGCTCCAGTCAACCCCACTCAGACTCAGGTACAGGTTTAGGAAACAACTAGATTCTCCCTCCACCCTCATGGAGTCTCCAGAGCTTCAGACACTTGTGAACCTCCTTTCATTTCAGGCATGTCTGTGGACACTGGAATGTGTGCTCTGTGCATGTGGGTGCACATGTGTAGGCACATGTGGTTGAGGAATGCCAGATGAGGGAATAGGCAGGACTTTGTGTGAGGGCCCTGAGCTGAAGAGGATCTGAAAAGTGAAATAATAAATTCAGCCACTCTAACAGTAGGCTAGCAACATGCCAAGTCCTGGGCCAGGGGTTTTATATGCATTGTCAAATTGATTTGCGTGCCAGCCAACTCTGAGGGAGATAATATTATCTGTATTTTGCAAGTCAAGAAACGGAGTGAAGCTCAAAGAAATTAAATAACCAGCCTGAGGTCACCTGTTGAGTAAATTCAGGTCAGGATTTCCACCCAGGTCAGCCTGATGCCAAGCCAGAGACCTTTCCACCAGGCTCTCTTGGTGTGGTCCTCCTCAATTATGCTCCATCTGCTCCTTGTCTCTGAGGCCTTGCCGGCCTTATTCTGAGGTGACAAGCCCCTCCCTTTACCCTTCTCCCCTCCCCACCAGTAAAGGTGGTTAAGCAGAGCCTGTTCAAGGCTTTGTGGAGCCCAGGATGCTACAAGGAACTTTATCTACCTACCCAGCCAGGCCCCAGTTCAGAGAGGGTCTGGCTTGCCCTAGGCAGGATCAGCCAGGACTGAGCTGGGGCAACTGTTTACAGTAAACAGAAAGCTCTGGAGGAAGGAAGGAGGGGAGGGACTGGGGTCGTCATGGAGACAGGGACCGAGCAGCAGGGATCCATAAGGACAGAATGCATCCTTGGGTCCCTCTAGAGCCTAAGGCCCAGAGAAGGTCTGTGCAGGACAGCCCAGCGGGATAGGTAGGGTGGACAGGCCCAGCCTCAAGGCAGCCTGCTGGTAACACACTCCCACCTCATCCTGCTTTATATTTAATATTAACAATAACAACGACGATTTTTATTGAGCTTTTACAGCATGCTTGGCACTAGGCCCTTGTGAATATGTTTTGTTATTTAATCAGGTGGTAGGTACAAAAGCCTCTAATTTATAGAGGAGGAAATTGAGGTTCAGAAAGGTTAAGCAATTTGTCAAGGTCACATAGATTCTAAGTGACAGAGCAGAAATTTTGAATTAAAAACTCTTTTCTACCCAGGCAGGTAGGAGATGATGTAGCTAGTGATGCTCTGAGTCCCTCAGTGAATAGGGAAACTGAATCCTTAGGTGCCAAGGGAACTTTCCCAGGCTTCTGGCTTTAAAAAGATGGCTGGGGACAAAATTCATGTAGGCAGATACAAGTTCAACTCTTCTTCAATGGGTTCTTCATTGCTGCTGCTTTGATCGTCTGAGGATATGGGACTCTCACTTCTTCACTCTTCCAAAATGGACTCTGTCAGTGATAATCCAGGTAATTTCTGGAGGCCTTGGTCTCAGACTGTTGATCCTAATTGTTCTGGGGCTTCTGTCTCTTGGACTGCACAGCTACTGGTTCTTTAAGTTCTCTAGCCTGCAGATGGCCATTGTGGACTATCCAGCTTCTGGTGGTGTAAACCAATCTAATAAATCCCCTTTTTATAATCATAAAAAAAAAAAAAAAAAACTTATGTAGTCTAGCCCTAACCACTAGACCACACGCCTTGCCACTGCTTAAGCTGGGAAGGTCCAAAGAGAAACTCCCTTTCCAACCCCAGCCTGGAGCTCAGGCTCTTCCCCAGCTAGCATGGCTGGCCCAGTGGAGGCTGTATTGGGTCAGGATGCGGTGGGGGATGCTGGGGGGTTTCTGCCCACACATATGGTTTCCAGATTCCAGGGGATGAAAAGGAGGCCCTGAGGGGCGGAAATGGGGGCTGTGTGATGACAAATTTAGACTGATTGCTTAAAAAAAAAAAAAAAAAAAGCCAAGAAACCTTAAAAAATAATAGCAAAAATTCCACTAGAAAACCAAAGGGAATTATTTGATTGTGAAACCGAGTGTTAAGTGCCGTGAGGCACAGCACAATTTAATGTGGAACAGTACCAAGGAACTTTGACTGCTCAGAGGATGCAGGGAGGGAAGGAGGCTATATCTGTTTTCTTGCCTTGCCTCTTGGGGTTTGGGACAAGGATAGAGTTTTTGGCAGGACATGTAGGAGAATGTCTGGAGTCAGGAGAACTTGTGTGTGTGTGTGGGGGGGCAATCCTGGTGAAGCCTGAGCCCTTCAAACAGTCATATCCCAAGTGTCCTACCATTTGCAGCCAAGGATCTTTCCTGGCTCATAATGGGGAGCTTCCCCAGTGGAGGCTCCTCCTGGTCTATACTGGAAAGCATGGGAAAGGATGAGTGGTAAGGTGGGGGTTTAGGGTGTCTCTGAGTTGCAGCCTTTAGGGAAATGACCAGGAACAGAAGGTAAAAGAGAGGACATCTGCCTGGAATTCCTCTTGTAGCAGGCTGAAGGGGTCAAAGGTCAAGGGGGGACAAGGGGACTTCCTGAGACTCTCAGGGGAGTGCCAGCCAGCTAGGCTGTTATGCAAGATCTGGGCTAGATCAGGGGCCGGCTGGCAGAGGGGTCAAATCTGGTCAGTGGCCAGAATAAGTTCTCTCCACAGTCCTATCAGTGCCCTCTCTCCTCTAGGAAACCAGGACCTGACCCCCAAGGGAACAACCCTGTCCCACCTAGGTCGTCACATTCTGTATGCCTAAGGGCTTCCTCATTTTCACCCTGAACCTCTCTTCCCTAGAGTTATCATTTGGCAGGGAGCTCTTCTTAAGTAAACTTTTTCCTTCTAATTCCTGAAGAAATCAGGTTTGTGAGGCAAGAGCTACCATGGGGCTCACAAAGTCCTAGGCCTAGAGGAAGGAGGCACAGGGTAAAAGGGAAGAGAAGCAAGCATTCATGGACTGCTCCAATGCCAGGTGCTGGGGTAACAGACTGCTGCCCTGTGCTCAGTGAAGCTTCATAAGAGCTGCTCAAGGTCTGTGGTATTCATTCTCATTTTACAGATGAAGAAATTGAGGTTCCAGGGACATTATTAGCCTGACTTCTGGTAAGTGGCAGGGCAGAGACCTGCACTTGCTCAACTCCCTACCCCTTAGCTCAACAGATGCCTGGAGATAGGAAGCAAGCACTGTGGAGGGTCTAGAACAATGTTTGGGCCACAATGGGCATGGGATCACTACCAATTGATGCTGAATCTCACGAAGAAAGGACAGGATCCTGGATTGGCGCCTCCTGTCAGCCACCAACTTCTCCTCTTAGATTCAGCATCTGTAAAATCAGGAGGTAAAAGTGGTGGATCAGTGGTTTCCAAACTGGGTTCTTGGGAAACCTGGCATCCCACAGAGATTGGGATGAGGGAGGAAAGGACAGGCTGAATAAACAGGTGTGCTCCCTCCAGCAACCTAGCTTCCACCAGAGATGCTCAGCATATAAATTTCAGGTACTGAACATTCATGAAAGTTTTTATTTGAACAAGGGTTCTACAGAACTCTATGGTCTCTGCAGCTCTGGTGGCAGCTCAGAAAGTTCCTGAGCTGGGGAAAGAACCCAGAGGATCTGGTGAGGGAAGTGGGGTAGACCATGTATTAGCTTCTAGCCCTATGGTGAAGCCAGGGAAGAAACAGGTTGTGGGTTATAGCCCTGAGATCGGGCCATAGTGTGGGGTGATGAGCTGCAGAGATATATAGCACCTGCCTCTGCACCTGGGAAACAAACAGACCTTTGGCCTCAGCAGCCTGGGAACCAGGAACAGCACCCACTTTTCAGTCAGACTAGTGCCCCTTTCCTTTTTTCTGCCCTGACATGTTCTCAGTGGATACGAGTTGCTGATTGTCAACCTAGGGCTACTCAATCTCCCATGACCTCATGGTATGGTTCCTTACTGCTCAGCTCAAGGATTACTACAAGGCAAAAACTGTGCAAAGGCAAAGCTGCTCAGGAAGAGGACAGCACCCACCCCTGGGCATTCAGAGGTGGCCAATCTCCTTGAAAGGTAAACCCTGCTTTGTGTCCCTCTTACTGTTCATCCTAGATCAAAGTTTGTCCCTTTGCCTCAGTTTCCCCCTTTAGAATCTGGACATGAGAACAGTATCCCTCTCCTGGTGGCTTGAGTACGCATAGCTCCCTGAATATCATCATCTCCATGGTCCAGGTAGAGGAGAAAGCTAAGGGCTCCAGTTGCCCAAGCATTAGAACTATCCGTCTTCCTTCTATCCCACTGCTCCCCCCCCACCCAGCCCCAAGCCTGCCTCTGACCACCATTCACCCTCAACCTGCTGCAGGGCCCAGCCTTGCTCCACATAAGTAAAGCTGCCAGCAGGGTCCTTTGTGGTGCTGCTCCCGTGTGGCACTGCCTAGGGGCCCCACCATGGGGCAACAGATGGACCTATGGTCTCTACAGAACAATGGTGGGGGAGGGGCCCTGGCATCGCCTGCCCCAAACAGGAAGCGCTGCATGAGCTTCAAAGGACTGGCAGGGCCAAGGGGCTGAGTGGTGGAGCCGGTGCCAGGATTGGCGGCTGCCTGAAGAGCTGCCTGCCAGCCTCGGGATGCCCAGCCTGGTGGTGGGGGCAGGGCTGCGGTGGCCAGGGCAGCTGGGGCTTAGGCAAAAGATGCCTTGCACCCTCAGGACAGCAGCCTCTGGTTTGGAAGCAGGTTGGGGAATGGGAGCTTGCACGCTGGGCTGTTTCCCATTTCAGTTGCCACTTGCCACTGTGAGGAGGGGGACTGCAGGTTCTCTCCCAGGCCAGTCTGGCCCCTCAGCAAGCAACCATGAGGGGTAGGGCTGGCACCAAGCCTGCAGCCCACTCCCTGCCTCCTGATCCCAGCTGCTCAGCTCAGAGCCTTTTCCTCTCCACTTCCTGTTCACACAGGGGGGGGCGGGAAGTGGAGGGAGGAAGTTGGGGGAGGCGTGTAGGGGGGACCCATTGAATAAAAGGAATTAACCGTTTCCCTCCTCTGACCTCTGGGAATTTCCGCCTGTGAAAGTGTCTCGAAGAATCAGAGCTGCGGGAGTGGAGAGGAGGTGTGCCCCCTTTAGGCCCCCTCCCCCACCCGGTGGCGGTGGGGCCAGATAACTCCCTCTGGGCTCCTAACCTTTTGTTTCCCTGGCGCCAGGGGGGCAGCGTCAAGGGCAGCCTGCAGACTGGTGGCCTCAGAGCCCCCTCCCAACCAATGGGGTTGGTGCCAGGCCCTGGCCCGCGATCCAAGCCTTGGGAGGAAGGGCAGGAACCCGAGAATCGGTGGTCTTGGGAGGAATGAGCTCACACTCAGGCTGGCCAGACTGAATCCCACGCCTCTGTGTCAGGACTGGAACCCTTGGTTCGTCTGCCTTGGGGACAGGAGGGAGGGCAAGTTGGCAAGGTCCGGGACTCCAGGCGGGCCCACCCTCCGGTGGCCACTCCCCCAGAAGCTAAGGTAGGGAGCGGTGGGTTTGGAATGCCAGTAGACAGCGCCTCCTAGTGCCGGAGGTCGATTGATACGAGCGGCCCCCAGGGCCCTCTCAAGGGCGGGCCTCAGGAAGCACCTGCTCTCCAGGACCAGTGGCCGCCCTGAATCTCCCCCAGGTGGCTTCCTTGTTTACAGGCCTCCTGCCCTAGTCCCAGCGTCACTGCCTGGAGCCACTCCTCCTATTTCCAGTGACTGCTCCAGGAGCAGCTCATTCATCTTGGCCCCTGCCCACACAGCTGCTCTCCCTGCCACTGCTTCTGGCCCTCCCCCAGGCTTAGGGCCAAAGCTGAGGACCTTCTCTGCGCTCCATTCTAAGCCTTGCTTGATTTCCAGGGATCTAAAAGCTGTGGCTTCCCGTTGCCCTGACTCACCGGAACCCCTTCTGTTAGTGCCAGAGAAGCCTGGGGCCTTTTCCCAGGAAAGAGGAAAAGGCCGAGGACCAGATGGGTTCACTTAGAAGACAGAAGGCGCAGGAGCATCCCAGGCTGCGTTGGCCACACCCTCTGGGAGTAGGGAGCAATAGGGCAGTGTTTGTTTAACTAACATGTATTAGGCACCCATTATGTACACAGAAATTCCAAGCTGTTTTAGCTAAGTAAGCAACTGATCACACCAGTGGCAGATCAAGGTTTTATACTCAGTATTCACTGATGGTGGGAAAAAGGGGAATCCCCTGAGCCCTCCTTTAGTAACATCTAGGTGTAAGAGAGCCTTAGGCTACATGGGGAAAGGAGCAGGAGCCCCTCAAACCTTCCTGGAACAGTACAAAGAGGATTAGGATACTTGCTACTTTCCCCCCACCCCCGCCATGAGACCTCTCTCCTCTATTTCCTCCAACTCTTGCTTCTGGGGAAAGTTGGGGAGACTGGGAGTCATCAAATGGGCAGCTTCCACCCATCTCAGTTGGCAGAGGCTATGAAGAGATCCTATTCTAGAGGTTAGGGAACTCAGGAGGATGATTCAACCAGGATTGCAGGAGATAAAAACTCCTGGGAGAGGATTAGGCTGGAGAAGAGAAGGGGACATTTGCCAGTCAGGTGAGCTTGATCCCAGCACGATTACAGGAACACATTATCTTGTTCCAATATGGGCCAATGGATAGATCACACCCACAGAGCCTAGCAGTGCACTATGAACACCTGTCCACTGAGCAAAGGGTGCTGAGCTGCTGTCACTGGAAGACCCTGCTCTAGGATTCCTTAAAACTTAGCCTCCAGCTCCAACTAAGAAGTATAATCTTGGGGAAGGAGCATGTCACAGGAGCAAGGTGAGGAAAAAAGCCAAATGCCATGGACAGTGGCAATAGCAAAGTTAAGCAGCGAAGGCAGGGATCCAAGCTGGCAGAGGGGTAAGTAAAATTTTTCATATGTAGGGTAGTGGAGGAAAGAACAAGGGATTTAGGATTATAGTTAGTCAGTGGAGATTTCCAGAAAATTCTTGGGGCCACCAGGGAGGGAACAGATGAGGATACCAATGACTTGAGAAACCAGTGCTCCAAGTGGATTGAACTGGATGGATTCTGTGGGCAAGAGCACCACCTGCTGGCCACAGGGAACTCTGTGATTTAAGATGATAGGCTATAATCCTCAACTGAGTCAAAGCATAGAGGGAGACAAGGAAGAAAGCAGAATCTGACAAGATATTCCTATCTTCATCTCCAGATGAAAGACCATGTGCCATGGCTTGAAGGTTTGCAGGACCCTGGAAGTGTTCTTGTAGCATTCTAGCCCCTCCTGGAAATCACTCACACCCCACAAAGCCTAGCCTCAACAAAGCCAACAACTCCAGTGCCATCAATGCAGTGCAGTTTAATGCTCTCTACCCACTGCCATTTCCTACTGTCTTCCATGAGGTCCCCAGCATCCCTCACACTGGAGTTCGAGTGTGCACTATAATGCCACCATTAGTGTCACCTTCCCCGCCAGTGCTCAGGAATTGGAAGGCTATCTTTCCCCTTCTGGAACACCTAGGGGCAGACAGAGAGGGGGCTTCCCCTGAGGGAGAAAAGTTGGTGGTCCAGAGGTCACAAAGCAAAAAAACAAGGGTACTCACAATCCAGAAGGTGAACAGGTTGGGGAGTGACAAGGACAAAGGAGCTATTAGAGGGGTGGGAGTGGGTCGTTTCTGACCTCTCCAGATGACAGTCTGAGTAACAGCAGTTCTAAGGTGGGTCTGAATCACAGCAGGCAGCTAGCAGAACGCCCTCACCCCTGACACCTCAGGGTGACAGTTCTATTCCCACTCCCCAACACAACCATAAGATGACTGAGCCCAGATGAGGGTGTGGCCTTCTCAAGAGGGCCAAGTATTGACTCCCCATGCCTGCCCGTTCTTCACAGGACACCTCCTACAGCCAGCTGAGGTGCTCTTCTTCATAGTGCTGGGGGTCAATGAAGGGCCGATCAATAGAGCGGATCATCAGCTCCCCACAGTACACGCACTCAGCGGCCACCAGTTCATCTAGATCAGCTTTGAGCTGCTCTCGGCTGGGCCCTCCCGCTGCAGCCCCACCCTCAGCCTCCTTGGCTCTGGCAGAGCCCTTAGCTGGAGGTGGTGCAGCCCCCAACTTTCGCTGTAGCTCCTCAAGCCGGGCCTGCTTATAGGCAGGCAGGCCAGGCCGCACAGCCTGCAGCAGACAGTCAGCATGGAACATGTGGCCACAGAGGAAAAGGTAAAAAGGGCGGTTGAGCAGAGGGAAATCACAGGTGGCACATTTGTCCTGGGGTTCCACAGTGCCATAGCGACTCCGTAGCTCCTGCAGGTCTCTCCGAATGCGCTGGGCACTGGCTGTGGCCTCTTCCATCTCTCGCTGCAGCTCCTGGATATGGTGGTTATAGGCCTTAAGTGAGCTACAGATTGCCTCCTTGAAGTGGTCGATGGTGACAAAATCAGGAAAAAAGGGTAGCACATCCTCGATCTTGAGCAGGGGGCAGCTGGCCAGGCAAGCCATGGCTGTCTGCACATCCTCCTCCTCCTGCACCACATGCCGAGCAATCTTCAGCCACAGCTTCTTTCGTAGTTCCTCATCCTCCTCAGGCAAGTCTGCACACTGCTTGGCCAGGTCCACGTCCACCTGTGGGGAAACCCTCAGTGTTAGGGTCAAGCCCCTTCTTCACCCAGGACAGAGACTATGAGAGAGACAGATGCCTAGGGAGGACCTGAGGGAGTAAGGCCTGTCCCTGTCACAGCTATGAAAAGTTACTTATAGTGGTAAGGCTCCAATTTCAGAGAATTTAAAAATCATCTGGAGAACATATTAAAAATACTGATTTTTCCTGGGTGTGGTAGTGCACGCCCTTCATCCCAGTGGCTCAGGAGGCTGAGGCAGGAGGAATGTGGGTTCAAAGTCAGCCGCAGCAACTGAGCCAAGCTGTAAGCAACCTAGTGAGGTCCTGTCTGAAAATAAAAAATAAAACGGGCTGGGATGTGGCTCAGTGTGGTTAAGTGTCCCTCGGTTTAATCCCTGGTACCAAAACAAACAACCTGATTTTTTAGCCCTATCCTCAGTAAATCCTGGGTTCAGGCCTGGGAATTTGCATGTTAAATAGCACTTCATGTGATCCTAAGGCAAGTTAATTTGAGAAAATGTAACTCAGCAGCTTCTCCTTTTGCTCACATGTATGTGCCAGGCGCTGTTCTGAGTGCTTTTCTATGCAGTACTAATCAACTTTATGAGGTAAAAGAACTCTAAAATTACTTCCACTTTATGGCTGAATAATCTAAGGCACATAAAGATTCAGAAACTAGCCCAACATCACAGAGTTTAGTAAATGGCAGAGTTCTAGAGAGTCCATGTCCTTAGATTCTACAGTATAACACCTCTCTGACAGGGAAGCCGGTACCCTCTAGCCTTGTCCTCTGCCAACCCTTCACCCTCTGAACTTACTGCTCTCCAGGTCCCTCTCCTGGCTGGGGTCAAGACTTACCTGCAAGGCCAGGTCCACGGCTTCCTCGTATAGCTCCAGCACCTTGTAGACATGGACACAAGCACGGTGATGGCCATGCTCAGCACAGAGCCGCAGTGCATACTTGAGATCATAATGCACACGGTGTGGGCTGGCCCCAGCCTGCTCCAGGTAGGCCAGCAGTGAGGCTGGCTGGCCACGGGCATACAGCGACAGCAGGTAGTTGTGAATGGCCTGCTCAGTCTCCCCGAGCACATTCACACAGAACTCCATGTAGCGGATGGCCTGGCTCACCTGCTGGGCCTCACCACCCTGGCTATAGTTCACCAGGGCAGGGATGAGCTGCCGGGCATCCAGCCGGTTGCCCAGCTCAATCCAGGCGTCTACCAGCTGGCGTGGGATGTGACGAATGAGGATGGGCGAGAACTTGTAGAAGAGCTGGGGGTCACGGTGGCGGGAAAGCACAGCCAAGGCCTCTTCATAGGCCTCATGCTGGCAGTGGTATGCCACCACCCGTTCATAGTCCTGCATGATCACTGCAAAGTACACCATATGCTCTGTATCCCCATGACTGGCAAGCAGCTCATGGATAGAGGCCCGGCTGGCAAACAGCCACTCCTTGTGGCGAGGGCTGATGAGGAAGGCTCGGAAACGCTCCCGTGTTTCCCGGTAGAGGTTCAGAGCCTCGGGGTCACCCTGCAGAGCCCCAAGCCGGCTCAGGTAGAGTTCTGTCAGCCAAGTGGTCAGCAGTGTGGCCTGGGTACGCTCAGCTGGCTTCAAACTGGCCAATTTTCGCTGCAGGAACTCAGCCAGAGCCTCTTCCTGTCGGGCCTCCAAGAACTTAAGGGCAATCTCCTCAAAGTAGCTCTGGGTCAGGGCATAGCAGCGGGCACTCTCCAGGTAGCGACGCTGATGAAAGCAGAAGTCAGCCTCCCGGGCCAGGACTGTGTCCAGGCAGTCAGGCCTATCTCGGCAATACTCCTTGGCCAGGTCAAAGCGGTTCATGTCCAGGTAGGTGCGCCAGACATCCCGAGCTTCTCGCTGCACATGGTAGCGGAAGACTGCGCGCTCAGTGTAGGCCCAGAGCTGGCCTGTGGAGGAGTCTTTCACCATGTGCTTGAGTGGCCCAAACTTCTCCAGGAAGTGATCCCGCAGCACCACCTGCCCAGTTAGTGTGCACACTGCCTCCACCCGGTCAGACAGCAGCAGCAGGAAGTGGAACTGGGTCAAGACAATGGCTAAGGGTGGGTTGGCCCCAGGACCTACTCCCTCTGGGTATTCCCAGACTCGCTCTTCACTCAACAGGGAGTCAGGCCGGCCACAGTCCAATGATCCATACAACACACCATCCCCCATCATCCAGGCAAAAGCCCGGGGTGCAGAGCGCAGCTTGGGGGTATAGAAGGCCAACTCACTGTAGCCCAGGTTACTGGGAAACTCACGGAATGGGGGTGGGTGATCCGTATAGGCAGCAAAAAGCCCTGAGAAGCCCTGGGCCTCAGCCCCCTCTGCTGCTCGGCCTATGAACTGGAAGAGGCGCTGCCGAGTGGTAGCAATAACAAAACCACGCCCATCAGGGCCCCGCTCAGCCTCAAGGGAACACACAGGTGCTGGACCCGCTTCTTCATTTAGCACATACAATGGACGGAAGTAGAGATCTGGGGCAGGGCCAAAAAGTCCACCCTCACTGGCTGAGAGCTCTGCTTCGAAGATCTGGCCTTGGGCAGTACCTACCAGGATGGGTCCTGTGCTACTCTCAGTGCCCAGTGCCTTGTTCCAACCTATGCTCTCCACCAGCTGCCCCTTCCAGCGTGCTAGTGGCCGTACTTTCTGTCCATTACGGTTCACATAGAGGACCTCAGTGCTGCTCAGAGCAATCAGCAGATGAGAGCCTGGAGAGGGCAGAATATGGCATCCTAGAGGCTGCCGCCATTTCTACCCCTGCCCCCCTCCTGGCCCCTTCCCCATTCAGATCCCTCCCTCCCAGGGAGTGACTGACCCACAAGTCCCTGTCAGATCTCCACCACCACTTACCAGTATGGTCCAGGAACATCTTGTGAACTTTAGCATCGTCCTTGCGCCCCAACTCTACATGGTTGGGTTCATTTGCTTTGCCCAAGTCAATGCTGTGGGGATAAGAGCCACAGTATCAATCTAGAGAAAGGCAGAGCCTCTTTTGGATGATGAAATTCTTTAATAATCTGGTAAAAGTCATTCATTCTTCCCTTATGTCTACATATACACAAAAATTCTGAATACAATCCCAAGAGAACCCTGAAACATATACAGGGTCCTATTAAGAACACTCAGTTCTGAGAAATCCCCCACTTCATTCTGAGGAAGTCACTAAGGAGAAGTCCTTCCCCTGTGCTTAAAATACCTCCAGTACATCTGGGAGTCTTATCCCAGACTGCAAGGGTAAGAAGAGAACCACAGAGTTGCTAGTGGTTACTGAGCATTTTCTATATACTAAGCACTAAGCCAAGAACTTAATCTAGTATTATCTCAATCATCACAATAATCCTGATGGTATACACTTAAATTATATTTTTTCTTATTAAATTCTTTCCAAATTATATGCTTATTCTCACTAAAGAATATAAATATGTATAAAGAAAAAGATAATGATTTGCTTTTCAAACCTGTCATTCTCAACCTAGAAAATCTATGCTAACATTGTTTTTCATGCTCATAACATAAATAGGGTGTTGTTGCTATTATTACCAAAAAAGCCTTCATATTCCATGTATGTGTATTAATTTGTAACTTGTTTTTGTCAATTAGTGATTCCATAGTCAACAGATGAAGCTGTTTTTTTAAATTATAATTACTAGAGTATATTAACTGTACAAAAAAATGGGTTTAATTGTGACAATTTCATACGTGCATATAACATACTTTGATCATATCTATCCTCTTTGTTCTAATAACCGAATGACATTCCATTTTATGGCTGAACCATAATTTAATCGACATTTCCCTGCTGATGGGCATTTGGCTTGGGTCCAGTTTTTTCTACTACAAATAATACCATAATTAATATCCTTGTATCAATATCCCTGCAAACTGGTGCTTGTCTTCCTATAGTGTATGTTTCTTAAAGTGAGATGGCTGAATCAAAGTTATAGTTATTTTATAACCTATCAAATTACTTTTCAAAAAGATGGTGGTGGTAATTTAAACCCTCACCAGAAATACACGAGAGACCATTTCACCAAAAGTGAGAAAAAGATCTGTTACTATTATTTTAATTTGTACTTCTCAGAGGTTGAAAATATTCTTATATGATTATTGAACTTTTTTTAGTTGTTGATGGATCTTTTAATTAATTGATTGATTTATTAATCTGTGGTGTGAGGATCAAAACCTAGTGCCTCAGGCATGCTAGGCAAGTACTCTGCCACTGAGCCACAACCCCAGCCCTGATTATTGAAAATTTTAAAGTTCCTTTTTTGGGTACTGCTTTTGGTATTCTTTGCCTTCCCTTTTTTACTGAATTGTGTTTTTCTTATTAATTTGTAAGGATTTTTTAAAACGGATGTAACTCCAATATGTGAAACAAATATTCTTTTTTGTCTTGACCTGATTTATAGTTTGTTTTATCATAATAGCAATTTTACTTTTTGGGGGGAGTTACTGGGGATTGAACCCAGGGGCACTCTACCACTGAGCTACCTTCTCAGTTCCTTTTATTTTGTTTATTTTGTTTTTTTGTTTTTGTTTTTTTTGGTACTGGGGATTGAACCCAGGGGCATTCCACCACTGAGCCACATCCGCAGCCCTATTTTGTATTTTACTTAGAGACAGGGTTTCACTGAGTTGCTTAGGGCCTCGCTAAACTGCTGAGGCTGGATTTGAACTCGTGATCCTCCTCCCTCAGCCTCCTGAGCCACTGGCATTACAGGCATGCACCACTATGCCTGGCTTCTGAATTTTTTTCCTTTTTATTTGGTACTAGGGATTGAACTCAGGGGCATTTAACCACTTAACTACATCCCCAGTCCTTTATATTTTGAAACAGGGTCTTGCTAAGTTGCTAAAGGGCTTTGAACTTCCGATCCTCCTGCCTCAGCCTCCCAAGTCATTGGGATTACAGTACCTCATGCTTCTGGATTTTTCTAGCTTGAGTAAAAATATCTTCCTTTAGCTTAAGAACACACATTTATTAAATGTTCTTTTAATATTCTCATTATTTCTTATTTTTTGCATATGGGATCAAATTGAGGGCCTTGTGCATGCTAGAGCACTACACTACTAGACCACTGAACAACACCCCTCTTTTCCCCCCAGTACTGGGAATTGAACCCAAGAATGCTCTACCATGGAACCACATCCCCAGCCCTTTTACTTTTAAGACAGAGTATCACTAACTTGCCCAGGATGGCCTCCAACTTGCAATATTCCTGGCCCAACCTCGAGAGCAGTTGGAATTACAGGCATATGCCATTGTGACTGACCTCCATCTGGCCTCTGGCTAAATTCATTGTTTATTTTATTTTACTTTAATTTTTATATTTTTTAGTTGTAGATGGACACAATATCTGCATTTTATTGATTTATTTTTATGTGGTGCTGAGGACTGAACCCAGAACTTCACACATGGTAGGCAAGCGCTCTACCACTGAGCCACAACCCCAGCCCCATCTTTGTTTTTTTTTTTTTTATACGTACGTAATTATTCCATATGGAATTCATTTTGTGAGACAGAGGCTCTTTATCTCAGATGGTTTTCTAATTAGATAAACAATTTTGGTGACACCTTTGTCATATATTATTTTCTTTTTCTTTTTTTTTGCGGTGCTAGGGATTAAACCCAGGGCCTTGTGCTTGTGAGGCAGGCACTCTACCAACTGAGCTACATCCCCAGCCCTATTATTTTCATTTCTAGTGGATATACTTCAGTATTCTATAGTCCTAATGATTAGTGTGACCAACTTGTGAGCTGGGCTATCTTTAACAGATTAAGGACCATGTTTAGAGAGATTAGGTAACTTGCTCAAGTCACATATAACTGGAACTGGACACAGTGGAGCACAACTGTAATCCCAGCTACTCAGGAGGCTGAGGCAGAAAGATTGCAAGTTTGAAGTCAGGCTAGTCAATTTAGTGAGACCCTATCTCAAAATAAAAAGTAAAAAGGGGGTAGGTAGGGATGTAACTCAATGATAAAGTACCCCTGGGTTCAATCCCTAGTACTGAAAAAAAAAAAAATTCTGTAGCTGGTAAGTGACACAGCTGGAATCTGAATATGTCTGTCTGATTCTTAACTACTATACTACACTGGTTCTCTTCAGGAACAAATAGAATACATCCTCAAAACTCCAAATCCACTGCTTCCCTTGCCCAGAGTGAAGGAAAGGACCTAGCTAATAGTCTCTATTTCCTATTTCAAAACCTTCTGGGCCTTAGATTACCGAAGCAGTGAATCCTTGCCCAGGCTCATGCAGAGCTGATTGCAGGAGACTACAAGACTGGTGATACGCTCAGAAGGAGTGAAGTCAATGCGCTGCTTTGTGAAGATGGGCACTTCCTTTTCCAGCTGGGCATTCACATATCCTACAGATGAGAAGTGAAGACTAGTTATGGAAGAGACAGAGAGGCAACAAAACAAAAAAACCCAAGAAACAACAGTACTACGGGACACTTTCCCAACATGTTCCTACCCCAGGACTTTGATTGACAAACAGTTTGAGATCAAGTAGTTTGTTGTAAGGGTCTTGGGCTCTTCCCACACTTCTGACAGCAGGGAACGGTTGATTCTTCACCTCCCTGAGATGCTGTTACAATAGGATGTACCTGGTTCCAGTGGTAATGCGAGGGGAGGAAGGTGTGAGTCTTACAGGGAGTTGATTAGAGCTTTCTCTTTTATCAGCTTTTGGCCCCACAATCCCAGCTTAGCTTAATCCCACCTCCATTATCTATCCTCCTTCCTGTACATGCAGTAGTGAAAATCGTCAGAAGTCTGAAGGAGGGAGCCCTAGGGAACCGCTTCAATCATGGTATTAACAAAACTGCAGCAGCTTTGTCTCTAGACACTTGCTCAAAAGTCCCAGCACTCTGACAACTCTGCACTACTTTCTGCACTACTTCCTACAAAAATTTCCCCTGAACCCAGCTCTAGCTGGCCAAGAGTATTTCATCACCAGTTTTCCCAAATCAGTGACAAAATTCCCTTTAGGATCATCCTTCCTACGTTCCTCTTGCACAAATTTCATTACCTATTCCTCACCCGAAAGGGGTACGGTGGGAAATCACAAAATCAGGTATCAGGAAAAGCCTGGATACTATTCTCGGTTCTCCCAAAGTTCAACTGCAGCCCTGTAAGCAAGTATTTCCTTAACTGAGCACCAGTTCCCTCTTTAGAAAGGGTCCTAGTGGCAGGCCCTAGATCATGCGGCTGCGCGATCAAACTTCCACCATTCGCCACCTGGGAGCCAAGAGAACCTGAGGAAAATCAGAAGCCGCAAAATTCAAGTCCCGGAGGTGACCCTAAGCTCTTGGAGCCGCCCTCCCCGCTCCTCCCCCAAAGGTGCCGAAAGGGGGCATCGGAGCCCCTCTTTCTTACCCGAGTGGGGGATTGCCACGTTAGGGCAGCCGGGTTGCAAGACAGCGGAGCGCGACAGCGAGTCCTCGTACTCATCCAGGATGGACGCCATGGTGCTTGGCCTTTGGGTCCTTCGTCCAGGGCACGGAGATCACGTCTGGGCTGCCCCCAGGGATCCCCGTCGCCCCGGACTGGAAGCTGCGACTCCCCAGCCTCTGACAGATCCTGGGAACCTGCCACCGCCGCCTCCTTTTTAAAGTCCGGAGGACCTTCTCCTCTGGCCTTATAGTGAAAGAGGGTGGGGGAGTCCTTCCCCTTGAATCTGGAGCAATCTTGCACCCGACTTGGCCCCCAAGAGATTCCAAGCTCCCCTTAGCAGATAGCAACCAACCTCGCCCGGCAGCTCAGCTGACTCCCGCTCCCCTGGCGCGCGCCTATGGCGTAACTTCCGGGTTCTCAGAATCCTGCGTTGGCGAGAGCCGACTGCCGCCGGGCCTCCACCCCCAGCGCCGCAGGGGCAGCGAGGGCGGGGTGCGGCCAGGGCGGGTGGGCCGGGGGTGGCTCCGGCGCTGCCGGCTAGTGAGCGTGCCCTGCCGACGCAAGCCCCGCCCTCCAGGCCCTGCTGCAGTTCCGAGTCTCGACACTAGGGGGAAGTCCCGGCTTTCTTAGCCCCTTTCCTGATACGCCCTGCGCAGTCCAGCCTCAGCGTAGCGGTTTCGCAGCTTTCAAGGCCAGGATTCCCCTACTCAGATGGTCTGCTCAGCCTGTCCCACAGCCCTCTGCCCTAGGTACCCTGGAAGACTTCCCGTTCCTTAGTCTAATCTTTCTGTCTACCTTCACAACGCACAGGCAGAGCCGGGCAGGTGGCACACGCCTATGATCCCTGTTAGTTGGGAGACTGAGGCAGGAGGATAGCAAGTTCAAGGCCAGCCTTGGCACGTTTAAGCGGCAACTTATCTAGACCCTGCCTTGGTAGGGGTGGAGGACCAATAAATAGATCATTAATATTAGCAAAGTGATTCACTTGTGCATAATGTCACTCGTTCCACAGATGAGCATTCCTCTGTGCCAGGCTTTGGGGACATGACCGAGAACAGAACCGACAAATGTCTCTGGCTTCATGGTGCACTGCGAGTGATGTGGCCACAGGACTGTGGGAGCATGGAGGAGCAAGGAACAAATAGCTGTAAAGCCTAGCAGAAATGAGGGACAAATGGAAATGGTAGAAAAGGTGAGAACCACTAACCAAAGTCAGAGAAGGGAGTCCTAAGGCCCAGAAGTTTGAGGGCTTGGGCCAGATATGGTGGAGCACGCCTGGAATCCCCAGTGGCCCGGGAGACTGAGGCAGGAGGACTGGGAGTTCAAAGCCAGCCTCAGCAACTTAGGAAGACCCTGTTTCTAAATAAAATATTAAAAAGGACTTGGAATATGACTCAATGGTTAAGCGCCCCTGGGTCCAATCCTCGG